>WBMZ01010948.1:0-164709 GCA_013400975.1 Atrichornis clamosus | reverse complement strand
CCATAACCTTGCTGGGCATCGAAGTCAGGGTGATTGACCTGTAGTTTCCTAGATCCTCCTTTTGGTCCTTCTTATGAATGGGCATCATGTTAAAATATCTCAATATTTTCCAATTACCAGTGAGTCTTTTCTGACACTTCCTCATATCTACAGATACAGTCAGGTTTCTATCACCAAAACTACCCTCTAACTCGAGGTACCAGACTTGAAACACCTGCAGATGTATTTTCAGGATCTACCCCTTTATAGTACAGTATATATGCATCTAGAACTCAACTCCTACCTGTGTTCATTCAGAGAAAAGGGGAAACTCCTGTTACAGGATGAGCATGATCACCTCACAAACAGGGACAGAGATAAGGTAGAGCTGTTTAATGCACTCTTTGCATCTGTCTTCAACACAGATGATGGACCAAGGGAGTCTCAGTACACTGAGATGAAGGATCATGACTGAGGGAATGATCAGCTCCTGAACTTGTGCAGGATCTGCTGCTCCAGTTGAATACCTAGAAATCTATGGGGCCTGATGTGTACGTCTGTGAATCCTCAGAGTTAACCGATGTCATTGCAAAACCTCTCTCAGTTTTTGAGATGCCTTGGGAATATGGAGAGGCCTCAGCTACTGGAAGCTGGCAAACATTCTCCCAATTTTCAAGAAGGGCAAGCAGGAGAACCCCAGAAACTACAGGCTTGTCAGTCTCATTTCAGAGCCTGGTAAAATTATGGCAAAAATTATTCAAGGGAGGTATGGAAAAACACCTGGAAGTTGACGCAGTCATTGGTCACAGCAAGCATGGTTTCATGAGGGGGGAAGTCCTCCTTTTTGAACCTGATTTCCTTTCATGACAGAGTAATCCACCTAGCCGATCTAGAAAAGTCAGTAGATATAATTTTTTTGAACTTCAGCAAAAATCTTGATATGTTTTCTCACAGTCTCTTTCTTGACCAAATGTCTGGCATACAGCTCAATTAATGGTGTTACACAATGTGTGAGCAACTGGCTCATGGGTTGGGCACAAAGAGTTGTAGTGAGTGGGGTGACATCAGACTGGTGACCTGTCACTAGTGGGGCTCCACAGAGCTCCATCCTTGGCTCAATTCCCTTCCATGTCATTAACTATTTGGACATGGGACTTTTAGGAATACTACATAAGTTTGCTGATGACCATAAATTGTGAGAAGCTGTCAACTCCCTTGAAGGCAGGGAGGCCCTGCAGAGAGACCTTGACTAATTAGAGAGATTTGCCATCACCAGTGCCATGAAGTTGAACATGTGAAAGTGCTGTATTCTGCACCAGGGGCATCCTGGTTGTATGTATAGACAGAAGAATGAGATGCTGGAAAGTGGTGCTGCTGGAAAGAGCCCTGGGGGTCCTGGTAGACAGAAAGTTGAACATGAGTCAACAATGCCCTGGATGTCAGGAGGGCCAGCCATGTCCTGGGCTACAACAGGCCCAGCATCACCAGCTGGGCAAGGAAGGTGTTGTCCCTCTTTGCTCTGCACTGGTGCAACCTCACCTTGAGTATTGTGTCCAGTTTTGGGCACCACAGTATAAAAAAGCTCTTAGAGACTGTACAAAGGAGGGCCATGAGCATGATGAAGTGTCTGGAGGAGAAGCCATATGAGGAGTGGTTGAGGTCACTTGGTCTGTTCAGCCTGGAGGAGACTGAGGAGAGACCTCATTGTGGTCTTCAACATCCTCATGAGGGGAAGCAAAAGGGCAGGTACGAATCTCTGTATTCTTGTGACCAGTGACAGTACTCGAGGAATTGGTCTGGAGCTCAGTCAGAGGAGGATTAGGTTGGATATCAAGCAAAAGTTTATCATCCAGAGGGTGATTGGGAACTGGAACAGGCTCACCAGGGAAGTGGTCAGAGCACTGAGCCTGTCTGAAATGAAGAAGCATTTGGACAATGCTCTCAGTCCCATGACATGATTCTTGGGGTGTCCAATGCAGGGCCAGGAGCTGGACTTGATGATCCTGAAGGATCCCTTCCAACTCAACTTATTTATGGTTCCAGGAAATTATAATGTATACCAGTTGATATGTGGTTCAGCTTTTCTTTCATTTCTGAGATGAAATGAAGATGCCTAGGTTTAGAACATAAAGTCCAAATTTTTATTTCTTCTATGACATTGGAGGATTCACAATTAAAAGCCATCTTGGCAGCATTGGTTTAATTTACTTGCTTAGAATCACATGAAAAGTGTTTTGTAACATCAGACTCAACTTTGAGGCATGTCATACCTTTTTCCTTCCTCGTCCATTTTCCAAATTATACATGTGGTACCATAGAGACACTAGGTCCAGTGCACTTATTTGCAAAGCATGACTCTTATCTTACCTGATAATATCATCTCCTTCCTCCTTCTTAGCCTGGGTATAAAACGATGATCTACCTAGAACGAGATAAACCAACTGTAACAATGCTCTGTTTGCAAAACTACCAGTAGTGAATGGAGAAAGGGGTGTCATGCTGTTTTGGTGTTGAATAGTACTGGCACCAGTCTGACCCATCGATCCCAATGCTAAACAACTGGAGAGTGATGTCAAGATGTGGTAGGCCCGTCAAAGTATCCTGATAAAGGAAAAAACATGTGACTCTACTAATAGCTTATATAAAGCTGCTGAGCTGACTCAGCTGGCCTGGAGACATATGACTTACAGTCAATCATTTTAAACCATAAAAGCCCAGTCCCACTGTTTAATGGAAGGATCTTCTAACATATGACTTGGAGTGTGAGTGGAGATTCCTTTCTTGAGTGGGGTTTCCACTCGAAGTTATCCTTGAGACTGAGCAAATGGGATTTGCCCATGGTCGTTGGCATGGGCGAGTAACATCAATCTCTACTTAATAATTGGTTTTGCTGGTTTTAATACAATTGCTTTAATGTGATTGTTTCAATATTGCCTTTATACTGCACTGTACTATTGTCGAAGTTATAGCTTCTATACTGTGTATCAAATAATTCTGATTAAGTTTTGTCTAATCATTATAATAATAAATAATTTATATCGTATAAATATATCTGGTTTGCCATCCTTCATCCTGTGGGGCTCAGATTGGATCCAGTTGCACCTTGACTCCTCTCTGAGAAGGAGTTCAGAAAGCATGGGAGTCCTTTCTGTACCTCGTGATTCAACAGGAGGGTTCCTTTAATAAACTTTTGTCTGAAGCTCCCACTCTGCCTGTGACATTGGATCACTGAGGGAATCTTGGAAGGAACAAATAAACAAATATTGTTTGTCCTTTGTAGGCTTCACTGATACAGACACAGTTTTCCAAGGATTTAGCTATACTTCTATAAATTGTTGCTTAAGCAGGTGCATCCTTATCTTTTCAGATGCAACATATCTTGAACTGCAGCTGGAGGATTTTCTTAATGGAAACTGGAACTGTCTCTCTGATTTCAGGATTGTTCTCTAACGTGCTTCAAGTTATTTCCTCAAATAATAAAGATTGTTTCTTCTTATTTAAATATTTGAGCTACTGACAAACCAGTTCATTTTTTCATGTTTGATCTTAGAAAATGCTAAACAACTTAACTGAAACTTTTAAAGTATTTAGCATGAGGCCTGAACTATGCAATTTTCCTTTTTGATGGTTCAGGTTGGGCAAGCTAATATGAAATTTGAAATCAGGTCTTAGAATGAAAATATGCTTTGACTTGTGAATGATTCAGTAAACAACAAAGACGTATCTCGTTTCCCTAATTCATTTTATTGTCACTTGACCTGAAGCCTATTAATGATTCCCTGAGGAATACAGACCAAGTTCCTGCCCCAACTGTATACGGATCTTATGACAGTAACTCTCCTTTTTTTTTTTTTTGCGCAATGGCAAGGGAAAGCATTTGTTCTATTAATATTTTGTAGACCCATAGGACGATCTGAGAGCAGAAGAGGTTTTTTCCTTGTTGCTCTGCTTGAATGGGTTGCAGAGACAAAAACACTCTACATGTTATCCCATTTGCATGAGCTCCCACCTAAGGTCTGCGACAAGACCAACAAATGCTTGGCTTTTAAATGCTAGACTGAAAGTACACCGATGGTGGCAAAAAAATATCTCAAGATGTCTTGACGATTCCTCAATATCCCTTCTGGGGATTAAAATGTAGTAAGTGAATTCATTAGTGAAGTCAAGTGCACTGGCCATTACTCTAGGAAAAAAAAGAGTCATTTTATCTTGCAGTTGTAGGTCACACAGATAAATTTTTCCTTTTTAATGTAGTACTTAAAATTGCCTGTCTTCGATAAGATGTTATAAATGTCATTTTTTTTCAATTTTCCACTCTGTATTATGGTACGCCTGTATTTGTTTAAAAAAAAAAAAGGAAGAAAAGAAAGAAAAGAGTACCTTAGGAGACAAATTCTTATTTCAGGAGTTAAAAAAGGAAGAGATGTTCGTAGATATATATAACCACAAGAGATAAGAAGATAATTAAAAAGTCAATACACATCATAACCCTGAGCACCTAACATGAAGATATGAGACAGTGAGACAGTTGCAGTTTATTACAGCATAAATGGCATTAAAGTATGTGACAAATCTGTGCTAAATCTCAAAGTATACTTCACATTATAACTTCTCTCCTTATAAAATTAATAAAAACAGTGAACAAACTGTGAAGGTTTTAACTTCAGTCCTGATTTTCTTTCATTGAAATAAAGAATAGTTCAAAGTCAAGAACTACGTGAAGTGATTTACTTTGCTTTTATGAAAGGCATTATAGAAATGTCACTCTATTGTTTCTTACTGTATTTAAGAATTTACTACTGTAGTACAGCCACAAGAGATGAAGATATGTAAGGGATCAACCCCATCAATTACTACTCACCAGCAGTTAATGTAAAGTACTCTTGAGATAAGAGATTTGAAGACAAAGGAGTAAACACATTATTTAAAAAGGAGTTGCATTTAATCCTAGATTTTTTTTCTTTCTAAGATAGACTTATAGTACAGTATTTTCTTTTTAATAATAACAGCCTTTCAATTAAATGATGCAATCAGTATGCTACAAGCCATTTCTTTCTTTGGTAGGAGGAGTTAGAAGCTCCAACATTCAATTGACCTGTTTCCAAATAATCTACAGGAAAAAAATGAAGATTAAGTCCTCTAACAAGAGCAGTTTTCACAGTGTAGCATACAAAGAGAAGGATTCGGTAAAAAGATGAGAGGGCAAGCCGCATTGTGCTGGCTCACTTAAATCTTATTTCCAATTCACTAAATGTGTTGTTTGACTTGGCAAGTGAGTTGGTATGTGTATTAGATCAGCAGGGAGCCTAATCAAGGAGATGCCAAGTTTGCTGCAGCCCCTCTGTGCAGCATTAGCCTCAACTAGTGACCTTAAGCAAAGTGGGTGGTTGAACCCAAAAGAGAATAGCATTAACTTTTGCTTGAAGTTCACTCTGATTTGAAGTCTCCCTTTGTGTGTTATTAAAAAAAAATGCAAAAAGCATTCAACAGAACTGAATCTAGTCTGCTCAGCACCATCTTCACATGCAAGGCTTTATAGAAGCCTGCCTCCATTAATGCTGACACATGCAAAAGAAATGAAAAGCATTAACTCTGCTAAGGCACTTGATTTTGCAGCTGTAGAACAATTCACTTTGTAGCACAGGAACTTGAAGTTAGGGAGTTTTTGAGGTTTTTTTTTTTTGATCAAGATAAACTTCTAATTTGTTAATTGCCACGAGATTTTCAAATATTAAACATCTCAAATAAAACCAAACTGAATACAAAACTCATATACAGCACAATTTTTCACACCCTCATTTTGCCAGCCATTTGGTGTATATAATTTTTTTAACATTTTCTGCATTTACAGATCCAGAGAAAATAGTGTAAGCTTTCCCATTTCAGTAATCCTGAACTAAATTGTATTTAGTCTGTACATCTTGAAAACTCCCCAACATTCCAAACAAGGCTGTATTTTTATCTTGAAAATACTTAACAAAAATTACTAGTTTTAAACATTATAAGAGAGAAGTTTTTTTAATATCTGTGATTTGGATGCTTTGGTCTTCCTGCAATTTCTCACTCTAATTTTAGTTTATTGCTGTGTTTATAAGATGTTTGTAATTACCTCTGCTTACAGTAACATTAAAATTTATATAAATACCCCTTAAAATAATATTTCTATGATGCTTTTACCACGTGTGGCTTTTCTCTGCAATGCTCCTTTAAGTTGAAAATGTGACTCAGAGAAATTATCAAAGTACATGCTATAAATAATGTCAATGGACTCCTCTAATAAATTTTCAATGTTTTAATTGTTTTCCAAATTTTATTTTTACTATTTCCAGATTTTTAAGCTAAGTAGCAGAATGAATTTTCTGTTTCTTCATCAAGGGTCTTTCTGTATCTCTACCAGTTTTTCAATTATCCTCTACTTCCCAATGTTTTTATATATAGACATATATATGTATATTATATATTTACTCTAACTCACTTTTAGAAAAAAGATTTTTTTAGCTTTCCAATCCAAAAGAATCAAGAGAACTTCACCAAAAAAAAAGACTTTTCTTCAAAAGCTGAAATAGTTTCCAACTGCTTGTGTAAAGCTTGGTCTCTGTTGTGTATTGGAGCTGCATTTCTCATTTCTTTTTAGCTGAGCCCTGTGCATATCCTGTTTCTTTTTCTCTCCCAGTCAGAGATATGACATGAAGAACAGTAGCTCTTTCCTCTGTTATTAAATTGAAGCAGTTTTTAGTGCCTAGTATTCCTCCATAACCACAACCAATAAAACTGGATTTGCTGGGGAAGAATATTACATAAGGTCTCCTATTCAACAATAAATAGCAGATTAAGTAGACAGATGTAAAATGCAGTCAATTTTCCTAATAGAATACAATAACTTCTTTCATAGTGTAATTAACAGTCAGAAAAAAAAGAAAAATCCATTTTCCCCTCATACTTGCAGGAATAACTTATCAGAAAAAATTACTAATAAATAAAAATTATGCTTCAAACAAATTATTTATATTCCAGAATCTCAGAAAACTTCACAAACTTCCACTTTCCCCTGAAGCTCCATAAAATATTTAAAGTCATATCCATTACATCTCCAGCCCTGGCCCTTTTGGGCCATATCATTGAGTTTACTGCTGCAACGAACTCCTCCCCTTGTCCCCTGCCTGGCTTCAACAAGGGGTTCCTGCTGTAGTCCATCACTACTATAATACACATCATAGTCCTCCATAGGCTGCACGGGACAGCCTGCTTCACCATGGTCTTCACCATGGGCTGCAAGGAAATCTTTTCTTCCTCCGCTCCAGAGTAGACTCCCACCTATGAGAGACAGCCCTCCTTGAACTTCCCAGCCTGGGTCCTCCCGTTGGGCTGCAGTTCTTCACAAACTGCTCCAGTGTGGGTTCCCTATCAGATCACAAGTCCTGCCAGCAAACCTGTTCCAGCACAGGTATCTCACATGTCACATCCTCCTTCTGGCATTCACCTGCTCTGGCATGGGCTCCTCCATGACCTGCAGGTGGATATCTGCTGCATCATGGATCCATCACACGTCACAGCCCCTTTAACTTGAGTTCTGACAGAAGTTTCAGCCTGTCCAGTACAGCAGCACAGAAAACGGCAGCAATACCCTGACCATCTGCCAGCCAGAGGCATCACCATGGCAGCTATCAGAATGTTCCCAGGCACAATACAGTGAGCTGATCAGCAGTGCATCACTACAGCAAGCAGTGAAAGTAAAAAACAGCCACTAATGAGCACTAGACTCTAATAAACAGTCAGGAAAGTGGGCCCCATGGCAAGCACAGGGGCCTGCTCATTACTAACTAAACAGTAGTCACAGCTATAAATTCAATCTAACACATCCCAGTCAAATCCGCTATTATCTTGAACCGTTTGTGCACCAAGCTGGGCACCAAAAATGACAGCCAAGCCCCATGGAAGCTATCTCACTCCCTCACCAGCAAGATCAGGGAGAGAATCGGAAGAGTAAAAGTCAGAAAACTCGAGATTTGAGATAAAGAGCATGTAATGGGAAAACAAAAGCCACACGCACAAGCAAAGTAAAACAAAGAATTAATTCACTGCTACCAATGGGAGGGCAGGTGTTCAGCCACCTCCAGGAGAACAGGGCTCCATCATGTGCTGTGTTTACTTGATAAGATAAACACCATCACTCCAAATGTTACCTCCTTCTTCCTTCTTCCTTCGACTTTATATACTGAGCATGATGCCATATAGTCTGGATTATCCCTTTGGTCAGTTTGGGTCACAAGTCCTTACTGTGTCACCTCCCAGCCTCCCATGCACCCCCAACTTCCTCACCAGTGTGAAAAGTGGGTGAAAAGCAGAAAAGGCCTTTGGTTCTGTGTAAGCCCAGCTCAGCAATAAGAGAAACATCTCTATATCAACACTGTGTTCAGCACAAATCCAAAACATAGCCCATGTGAACCAGCTACTGTAAAGAAAATTAACTCTATCCCAACTGAAACCACCACAGAGATAAGGTTTAATTTCTTGATAAAAAGTGTGATAGGAAAACTAAATAATTTTTGCCTAAAGTCTACATGGATAGACCATGGGAGCCTCCCTAAGTCTGGCTTATACAAGACAAATGATGTGAAAAATCCACAGTCTTATGATGACTTAGTGGTAATGTACCAGTTGTGCCATACTTAGAAGATAATTATGCAAAAGATAAATACCTAGAAGATGTAATAGGCAAAAAATATAGGCAAAACCCAATGATGACAGGACTGGGATCCAGGGGTGTACTGAAGGCTCTTGCTGGTCATGCCTTCTTCAATCTCATATTGCCTTTGTCTAGATCTCTCAATGCCTTAACTACCTTAAGATTGTGTACCATATTGTAGGAAGGTAAATTGGGATAAAAAAATGGTCTGTACATATGTAAAATTCTAATTTATGATTAATTTCTACAGATGACTTACAAATCCCTAAGAAGTAAAGTCTGTAACAAAAGTGCTAACCCAGTCTGACCCACAGCAGCACTACTGGGTGTCACCGACATATCAGAGAGTATGGTATAAAGGACAGCCATATGAAGAGGGTAAAATGAGGGGCTAAAAGTCACACCAAACATACTGAAAAGGCCTGCAGGCTCCTCAACCTTTATTCTTTAATTGGGAGGAGAAGAGTTTTTACTAAAGACAGGTCTACAATGTAGGCCGGCAGCCCAACTGGGCAATACCCTTGATTTGTGCAGTTCACAGCAGTTCTCTTCTAATGTCTTCACGTACACTTTTTAAATTTTTTTTCAAATATAGTTGACATTTTAGAAGTATAAAGATATTTTATTAATTTTTTTTAATAAAACCTTGACTGCCAGAAATACTTGAAGTTAGTAATCATTTGCAGACTCCTTTCCCCTTTCTCACTGCAGGACTGAGGGCAGTAGCACAGCTGGCTGTCAGCTCAGTCCTTATTACCAACACCAATTATTGGTTTAAAAAGCCTACTATTCGTGTCTGGCTATATTTCTTCCCACAAGATGTTAGGACAGGAAAGCCAAACCCTAACATTGTGACATTAAATTTGCCTGGTTTTTTTAGGTTATAACACAAACCCTCAAATAAGAGGAAATTACAAATGATTTTATCTCTGATTCTTATTTAGAGGCAGATTTGACAAAAAAAAATAATATTGTTAAAATAAATCCCTCCTGTCATGTGATCTTCCTGGAAGGTATCATACTTTGGAGAAAGAGCCATGACAAAGACAGCAGCAAGAAAATTGAGTGCAGTAACTGAAGGAGTAAGCTTAATAAAATCAAAGTAATTTAAATGAAACCAAAATTTATTTTCCATCCAGAAAACACCTGTGTTAGAACTGGATATAAACATTTAAATACATAATCATTGTTGGCCAAAGATGAGTCCTGAAACATATCAGAAACTGCCAAGAGAAACAAAATACAGATATATTTAACAAAGTCAATACTTCAATTAGATGGAAAAGGAGCTCAAATAATTTTAATATTAGTAAAAATATTACCTATTATATGGTAGATGTTAAAAAGATACTCTTTACTAAAAATTACCAGAAGAGATACTTCAGTAGGTTTTGAGGCTTCATTAATGATTTGCTGTAACAAAAGGAAGCAGATTTCACCAAGAAGAAACAATACAAACTGTACCTGAAACAATGATCTTCCTTTTAGCAGGAAGGTCCCTCTTCCAAAACTATGAGAAGACTTAAAATGAGGCCAGTGGGATTTTTGTCAAATACAGAGACATGATAAAGAGTGATATGGGTTTTAATGTGGAGATCTGAATCTGTTTATGTGGACATACCTGTCAAAATAAAGTTTTTATGATAGTTTGCCAAATTTGATGCTAAAGTTCACTTCATCTATTCACAGAAGCAAAATACGTTCTGTGAAAATGTGCCATAATCTCTAAATATAGGAGTAAATGCAAAATATTAGCAAAGTGAAAATGGAAGTGTCACCTGTTATTCAAGCAAAAGAATCTGACCTGCAGTAGGACTTATTTTCCCTGTGTTTTATCTGAGATGTTTATTTCAATTTCATAGCTGCTGAAGAGAAATAAACATCTAGACATGTAGGAGAGGTACTGTCTTTGGTTTCTCTATGCTTGTGATTAAAGAACTGAGATCATCATCTGAGGTCAAATGCCTAATTCTTAGATCAACTCCACAAAGATGCAGTCCAGCTGTACAGTCTCACAGTTCTTTACAAAGTAACATGCCAACATAGACCTTCCATATCTTGCTCATCTCCAAAAACATAAATTGTTTTGGATTAATCTGTTTTCGGTTTGGTTTTTTTGGGGGGGTTTTTTTGTTTGCTTGTTTTGTTTTGTTTTTTGGGGTTTTTTTTGTTGTTTTGGTCTTTTTTTAAGGTGAAGGTTACTTCTTTGTTTGTAAAAAACAGCTATAATTTTCTTTGTTAAAAAGCAAAAAGAAATTCTATATTTTCAGCTGCACAGCCCTGGATGGACAATTTTCGACAACATTGTACTCTTTGGCCTTCCACAGCCCCTTCTACAGGCTTCTACCCAGGATAAAACACCAATCTGCTACAAGAATGTCTTGGGTTGAGCGTATGACAGCATTTGTTATCTCATGTCGCCACTTTATACTAAATATGAATTCTGTGCCTCTCATTTGAATCCAGGAATTTTCAAGGAAAAGCACAGGCACTCCTGTACCGGGACTCAGGCAGGTTTGGAGGTATTTTTTGGCTTTTTTTTCACTCTCTCTCTTAAGCTCTCATCTCTGCCGCAAGCAGCAGAGAGAGCTGTATTTTTTTCTGTTTTTTTTTTTACCAATTTTTTCAGCTCTGTTTCTCAAGGGAGGGAGATGGAAAGCAATTTTTTTTTCTTCCTTTTTAGCTAACTGAGACAAGGAAGTTTTCCTTGGGATTTTTTTTTTCTTTTTCCCTGAAACTGTTTTTTAACTGAGCTGCAGCCTAGGACACCAAGACAGCTGATCGCCAGCATCGCCAGTGAAGGTGCCCTGCCTCAGCCCACCCATGGGGGACCACGCCAAGAACTCTGTACTGTTTCTCCATTGCAAGTAGTTTATCATTTAATATTGTTCATTTCTTTCCTGTTTCTTGTAAGTAAAACAGGGGTTTTTTTTCATGTTACCTCCGAGGAATTGCTTTTGTCTGGACCTGGTGGGGGAGGGGCAGCTAATAGCCTTCTTTCCCCCTGGGAGGGCATTTTCCTCCTTATTTTGTCTCAAACTGGGACACAGAATTAAGTAAATTTTATCAAAAATAAATAACATGGTGTTAAAAATGTAGACCTATATTCTGAAGTATTACTGCACATGGAAATAAATGTTTAGAACAAGATGCATAGTCATTCTACTGAAATTCTCCTTGTTTTATCCTAGTCTTTGGTCCAAAACACCCATGTGTTTTGGGTGATGTTTAACACAAAAGCTATAAGATGTGCTTGAGCAAGGTTATTTCTTGAATATATCCAGCATTACTGCTGAAAAAATGTTATTCTTTAAATAATGTATATGTTGACCATTTAACATGACAGCACCTGTCATACTTCATCAAAAACAAGTAAGCTTAGTTAAGGTCACCAAAAGGAAACTTTTAAAACAACATATAAATGTTTCCATTTCTTGTTATTGGGTACTTTTCCTACAGCACTACATATCATCTTTGAATTGCCTAGTTAAGAATGATGCTTTCCTTCTACTCTCATTCTAAAATGCAAACGTTTGCCTGCTGTGGATTTCTGCTCATTATGTGCACATAGGGAATCAATTCATTTGTAATTAAAAAACCACCCATTAATTCATAATTAAACTAATTGCAATCTCCTTTTTAAAATTACTTGTTCAACTTATTTGAAAGAAAATTTGAAGGTTTGTAAATATAAAAAAAAAAATCTATTAAAGTTCCTTCCATGTTTGGCCCTGAGTAATCCAGGACCAGTTCTTAAAATCTGCCATATGCAGATGAACCGCTTTGCCTTAAGCAGTCTTCCATCTGCACTCCTCCCAGGATTAGTTCATAAGATATGCAAGCCTCCACCTTTTCCCTTCCAGTTGCTATTTTTAAATAATCAAATTCTTAGTTCATTTTAAAGTATAACACTCTGAGGATACGTATAGCTTCAACCGACAGACATTAATTTAAATTTATTTGGCCATAAAGCTATCATTCTGTTTGTATCAGTATAAATCTACCTTAGCTTACATTCTACTCTATCAAGTGATTTGTATTTTACTTTGAGAAATGAAGTTTGGTTTGTGAACTAGTTAGCAACCTTCCCCATCCCCCCCTTTTTTTTTGAAAAGAAAGAGGTCAGTAAACAGAAGATACTGTCTCTTCATAAATTCAGATCATAAAGTAATTTCTAATAAGAAGTTCAAAAGAGGTTAGAAAATAGGGATCCATTTCTGGAGTTTGGGGCATCAGCTCATTAAGGGTAATATTGCAAGCCTCCAGTTTGAAAAAGGCACTGACTCAAATTTGTAATGATTTCACTTTCAAATTTCTTTTATCTCAGCTGCTGCTACATCAACAAATAAAAGTGCTTCAGATATATAGGCAGACTAATGAGCATTGCAGCTGATTACTAAAATATTGTAATACTTCCCAAGGCAAAATGACATATTTTTCAAAATGAAGAAAACAGAGTATCTCTTCTTTACTGCTGTAATATATGACCTCAGTCTAAGCCTCAAATCCTACGTTTCCCAGTACAGTTGAAGCAAAGACTGCTGTAATATATGACCTCAGTCTAAGCCTCAAATCCTACGTTTCCCAGTACAGTTGAAGCAAACAGTGTCTCACGAGGATTAATTTTGTTTTGGGAACAGTGTAATTTGCTTTGGTCAGTGTGTTCATTGTGGGTGTAGTTAATCTAAAGCCAGTTATTTGCTTTCACAAATCTCAAATTCCTTGTCTTATATTTCAATTATCTTACAATTATTTTTTATTGACCACATTTGTCGTTTGAGAATTGGAATTACAAATGTAATTTAAATGCTATGTTTCAAAAAGAGAGAAAAAATTATAGACATGCTCTAAAATTCCTTCTCAGGAGACATAGCACCACCTCTCATCACAGCCTTTGTAGAAGACAGCTGTAAAAATACTGTAAAAACCTATCTTTCAAAATTTCTACTGAATGGGCTGATAACCAGAATGGGACAAGGGAAGGGTATTATGAAAGGATTCTCAAATTCTAGGGCACAAATGTTTTCAGATATGGGTTTTATTTTAAGCAGCCTCAAGAGGTAAGGTATCTAAGGCAAAGAAGGAACAAAGATATTGAAAGCCACCTTTGCCTCCCTGCTCCCTGTTCTGCAAGTTCTGTGCTATGTGTTCAAACAACCATACAGAAACATCCCTGAAAATTAGAAAGTAATTATCTTGCCATCTCCAGTGAAATGTAACTGCTGGAATTTTTCCTATGATTTAAATTCAGCAGTTCAAATTTCCTCTCAATTCTGATTCCAAGGATTTCTGTGAAGCCAGATTTATCTTAGAAGTGGAAGTTTCAGTAAAATGCATGCTAATATCTATCAGTGTTTGTTCAGTAAGAAGCTTGGGCACATGCTCTAAGACCAGATGAAGATTTGTAAGAAATATCTTTTACTGAAATGGAGCTGCAGTGAGTGGACAGTATTGAGTTTTCAAACAATTGTAACCATCCAACACATATAAATTCAAATCTTTTCATAATACTTGAAAAAAAACCCCACAGCAAACCCCAGACAACTCTCAATATGACCCACAGTATGAGACATCTTTGAACCTCAACAGCAGAGAGCAACTAGCAGCACCTCAAGGGACTTATCACATAATTCAGAGATGGCTTTTTTTTATTTTGGCTCTCTTTCATTCTAGATTTGAAGACAGATTGCTTTACAAGGTACATCAGCCTGCAGGGAATAGCAATTTCCTTTTTCATCTGCAATGAAACAAATGTAACTTTTAGAACTGTTTATCTTTGATCAAAAATATATTACTTAACACACCAAATAAAGAGCTTTATAATTTGTCATTGAAATTATTGCTTCCTGTGGCAATTTTAGTGTTTTTTACATTTGCTGGGCAATTGGTAACTAGAACTGATATCCTGCTATTTTTTATTTTTTATATTTGTGATGATCTTAGGAGAAACATTTTGAAATATGAGCTTTCTTTAAAGTAACTAGATAAACTACCACACTGCCAGGAATTATATACAACTTCCTCACTAAATAATCATGGGAACTCAAGCAACAACCACAACCCACACACATGGAATGGATGCATGAAACGATAAGAGAACACATATCTTACATTTCTGTGGTAACACATTCATCCAGGAAGACCAAGACAATGATCAGAATATTAAAAATAACCCCAATGAACCCAGACACATACCTTTGTCTCATCCCACAAAAAGCTTTTAGAAAAAAAATTTACAAAATTTGTGAAATCAAAGTATATCTTTTTATTAGATTCTGAAGACAATTTATTTGTGTTTTTCTGACTTATTAAGTAGTCTGAAGATGCATTTTGCAGTGCATTATCTTACTATAACTCATCTTCATATTTTATTCTCCACGTTCTGTAAGGGCAGGGTGTAACACTTGTCTTTTCAGAACTACTGTTTTGTGTCATGATTGTTTCTTTTTGCTTGTCATTTTTCCACTGTGGATATAATTTTCTGTATGTGTCACTATCTGAAGTCCGCTGTGGAATTATGAATCAACATATCACTATTTACTGATCACAAGCTCTAAGCCAGTTCTTCCCTTTCCCTTCGATTCTATGCAAAAAACCTCTTTATCTACCGCTTGTCCTTCTAGGTCTCAAACAGAATGATTTTTGTCTTCTTCATTTGGCTCTGAGGCAATTTAAAACTTGTATCTTTTACTTCATTACTATTGAAGAAATTCACCTTTTGCTGGAGATAGGTATAAATCTGAACACCCAAACACACTGCAATTTCTCAACATCTTAATATCCTTTTGAGAGGTGTTTGATGTCAGAAATGAAAGAAAGGAGAGTGTGATTAAGATTTTTCCCAATAACCCAAAAATTTTTCTTGATACTTGAATAATAACTCAACTTAGAAATTATTTTTTTATTACTTTATTTTAATTCTCCCTTGAAGCATTTCTGGCAAGTCCTAATCTTACTCAATGTACACCTTTTCTCTCTTACTGTACTCTATACTCACAGAGGCTCTTCGTGACTCATCTTCTTTCTTAAAGAAAAGATTCCTACTGCTTGGAGAGTAGCAACACTATTTCAGAATACCATCTACTCCATTACATCTCATATTATGAATGCGATATCTACACAGCTCTCCAAGGTCTTCATAAAATGTTGTATTGCCAGGTAACACAAAGTAAAGTACAGTTTACAGCTACAGAATAACTTTGTTTCTTCTAAAACCAGATTTCACTCTTGAGTTTTTGGCCATCTACTTCTGTTAAAGATTATAGAGGTGCTGTAAATAAACTAGAGTCTAGATCTGTGTTTTTACTGTTTTTTACATTCTTAGGTGAATTTATACACATTTAAAGTGTACTCCTGATCTAAGCTGAAAATTTGTCACAAGCATAAAAAGGAGTTTACTTTTTAGAACTCAATATCATTCACCTTCTCTAGAAAAATCAGACAATATGAAAAATCTTTGAAGGAGTTTGATCGTCTAGTTTCCTGAAACCCAACATCCTAAACCTCCTTAAAATGAAGAATATATTTTTTACTTTTATACTAAGTATTTGGGGGCTGGAATGTTCTATAAATTCGACAGTAATATTACCTTGAAAAAAGCATATAGCAAGTTCTTCTGGGGAAATCCCAAGCTAAGTTGACTGCATACATTCATTCAGCTGTTCTGGATTAGCTAGTTTTTTAGATCTGCATCTGAGATGTAAGGTTCTGAAATATGAATGTTTCTCCCACCTTTTCTTCTCAATAGCATTCCTTAAATATTTGCCCAGTGCAACAGAATTTCTACTAGTACATCTCAGCCATGAAAATTCAGGATTATTATGGGCTTTAAATTAGGTTTGCTTTTTTCTTCACACAGATATACAGGGACCAAGAAATTTCTGAAATGGAGATTAGGAATGAAGTTATCTTGCAATAAGTCTGCTCTGTAGCTCATACCGCTTTTTATCCACAAATATAGGTGAAGGTTTTGAATGGCAAAACATTAATTATAAGTACATCTGCAAAGCAGAGTCCTAATTTCCAAAGGGTAAATATAACACTCTACAATTTCTCTTGTTTGTGGCTTTAACCCACTTAAATTTTTGTGCAAGTAAAATATGAAGATGCAAAACTGATGGCAAAGCTTAATGTGTTAGCCACCTAATCAAGGGATTTTTTAGAACATAAAACCTAAATTAAAAAATACCTTAACAATACCAATATCAGCTGCCCATGGACAGTGATGATGATAATAACGATATAACCCAAGTATTAAATACAAGACTCAGATAATAGCTCATGCCCTACACTATTGTCCTGCTTCCAGTCAGGACAAGGTTAATTTTTGCAATATCCAGGAGGGGGCAAGGCTGTAACCTGGAGGCTCTACACCACCTCATGTCATCTTCTGGGAATGGAGGAAGAGGTCCCTTCTGTGTCAGGTAGCATGGCAATGGGAGCAGTTGAGTAATGTCGGGAGTGATAACTTGCTTATAAATCGTTCATTTCTTGTACACTCCTTTATTAGTTTTGTTGCAGCATACAGGATCCTGATAAAGTGACAGAATATTTGCAAGGAGAATGCTGTGGCCACTCCAGAGAGGAGCAGCTTACTGCAGAGTGTTGGGCCCTGGCTGCTCTTTACCAGGCACAGTTCAATACCAGACAGCATCCTTAGGGGGAGGAGGAGGAAATCACAACAGGCACCATGGCCACTCACACTCAGCTGAACTGGAAGAACAATCCATGCTGGTAGCAGCTGCACCTCTACAGAGAAGAAATCTAAGACCAAATTAATTCGCACAGTGAGAGATGAGGAGGAAGCAGGGCCCTCAAGGAGGAAGAGGCAAGGCCAGAGATAATCATCTATCCTTATCCCCGGGTGAGCTGTGAGGTATATGAAGAGATTTCAGCTGCCAGTCAAGTGAGCTCCTACTGACCTGGCTCCTCTCATTCTGGGGTGTCGCAGCCCACAATATGAAACTAGATGACAGTGAGGCCAAGCAACCGGGATCCCTGTCCCAGGATGTGGCCATTGACAAGGGGGTTGGGAAGAGGAGAAAAACTCTTAGCCTCTGGAGGTGACTCCTGTCAAGTGTGAGGGAAAGATATCAAGGATGTTTTAACAGTGCCCCCAAACAGGTGGAACGCTGGGGAGAAAGATATCCAGCACCTGAGAGAATTAGCTGTGCAGAACATAATCTATAGGGACTCAAATAATGAACAATCCCCTGTAGATCTGGATGAGGTCCAACGTATACAATCCATGTGACTGAAGTTTGCATGAAGCATGCAAACTTGTCATACACCATTGTGTATGACACACATGCCATTGTCATAACCAACTCACTGGCATTGGATGTCAATGAAAGAAGGAGAACAGTGATTTAATTAACTGCTTGACTCCATCAGTAATAAGACTGTCTTTTATCCTCCCTACCAACCTGTGCCTCAGCTGTGGAAAGACTGTTCAAGGCTGCAGAGAGACTCAAAAGACTCAAACAAATTAGAGAGGAAATGTCCCATGGACTAGAGTCTCTTCTATTGCAAGCAAGCACCCCCCTGCTTGAGAGAGAGGGTACACACCATGAGGTAACCTGTGGTTTTACCTGGGTGACCATGGAGTGGACATGAGGAAGTGGGATGGAACATCCATCTCTGCCCTAGCAGCACATGTGCGTGTGTTGAAAGTGAGAGCAACCATCACAGGAAATTCTTCAAGGACAAATGCCACTCCAGTTTCCAGTGGGCAAATCCTCAGACAGAATAGAAGGGCTGATGTTACTTCCAGTCCTCTTGAACGGACCTCCAGTTTATATTTCCAAGAAGTGAACAATGATTACTATGGCCAGAACCAGAGGGGCCCTGCCTCCAGCCAGGTGGAGGAAAGGGACAATCAAATCCACTGGACTGTGTGGCTCTGAGGACCAGGCACATCAGAACCGTAAGAGTATAAGGTTTTAGCTGACCCTGGATCACAAGAGATGTAGGGGCAGAATGTATCTCTATTTCTGGGGTGACAGGGGGATCCCATCAGCTGAGTATACTGGAAGCTGAAGTGAGTCTGACTGGGAGTTAATGGCAAAAATACCCCATTGTGACTGGCCCAGAGGCCCTGTGCTTCCTTGGCACAGATGACCTCAGTATTGGGTTTTTCAAGGACTCAAAACTGCATTATTGGACTTTTGGGAGAGCTGCTGTTAAAGAACAACAGGTACTGATTACCTACTACCACATCAGTGTACCATTGACAATACTGCACAGACCAGGACTCTGTGATCCCCATCCATGAGAAAATCTGTGAACTGGAGAACTAGGGGTTAGCAAGACTCACTCACTGTTTAATAGTCCCGTATGGCTAGTGAATAAGTCCAGTGGTGAGTGGACACTGACAGTGGACTATCATGGCTTCAATGAAGTCACACCACCACTGAGCACTGCTGTGCTGGACATGCTCAAACTTCAGTATGAAATCAGTCCAGGGCAGCAAAGCAGTGCCACCATCAATATTGCCAATGTGTTTTTATCTATTGCTTTAGCAGCAGAGTGCAGGTCACAGTTTACTTTCACCTGGAGGTGCGTCCAGTGCACTTATGCAGACTGCACTGGAAAAGGGTGAGGCTCCAGAACACTTGCAATACACTGAGGACTTCATCATGTGAGGCAACACAGCAGATGGAGTTTTTGAGAAAGGGAAGGAGGTAATCCAAATGCTTCCAACAGTCAGTTTTGCCATAAACCAAAGGTCAAGTGAGTAAGGAAATTGAGATTTCAGGAGTAAAATGACAAAATGGATGTCACCAGATTCCAAAGGACATGGTCAGCAAAATAGTAGCCTTTCCCCACCAACCAGTCAAAAGGAAACACGAGCTTCCCTATGCACTCTACATTTTAGAGGATGTGTGTTCCAGATTACAGTTGGATTATGGGCCCTCTCTATCACGTGGCCCAGAAGAAGAATGATTTCAAGTAGGGTCCTGAATAACAACAAACTTTTGAACAAATTAAGCAGGAGATTGTTCATGCAGTAGCAGGACCAATCAAGACAAGACAGGATGAAAAAATATGCTCTACACTGCAGCTGGGAAGAATGGTCCTTCCTGGAGTCTCTGGCAAAAATTATCCAGGGAGACCTGAGGGCAACCCATGGGGTTCTGAAGTCAGGGATACAAAAGATTTGATGTCTGCTACATCCCAACAAGAAAAGAGACACTGAGAGTTTATGAAGGAATTCTATCTGCTTCAGAAGTGATGGGCACGGAAGCACAGCTTCTCCTGGCACCTCACTGCTGGTTCAGGACTGGACTTCCAAAGGAAGAGTCCCTTCCACACATTGTGTCACTGATTCTATATGGAGTAAGTGGATTGTACTGATCACACAGCAAGTTCAAACAGGAAACCCCAATTGCCCAGGAATCTTGGAAGTCATCGTCAAAAACTGTCTTAAAGGTGAAGCTACCAGAAAGTGAAAAGTGGTATACTCTCTTCACTGACAATTCCTGCTGTATTTTAAGATTACATCAAAAATAAATTGCTGCTGCTTGGAGTCTTACGTGGCAAGTCACAGAAGCTATGGAGCAACAAGGTGGATCAAGCCAGGTTGCAGAGAGGAAAACTAACCAGCTTTTAGGTAGAGCTATGGAAAAACACCAATTGGCAGAACAGAAGTAAACCCATTTGGGCTGCTGAATTGTGGCAACACATTGTTGCCCAGGTAGATGTGGTGGCTGTAAAAATGTGTCATGAAGATGCACACATTCCCAGGAGTCAGGCTGCTGAAGAACATCACAGCAACAGACAGGTAGATTGGGCTGCCAAGATTAAAGTGTCTCAGGTGGATCTGGACTGACAATATAAGGGTGAAATATTTCTGGTTGGTGGGCCCCTGATGCCCATGAGGCCATCAAGGAAGAGATGTGACACACAGATGGGCTTGTGATTGAGGGGTGGACTTAACCATGGACACAATCTCTCAGGTTATCCCTGACTGTGAAATGTGCTTCAATCAAGCAGGTCAAATGAGTAAAGCCTTTGTGGTGTGGTGGTCCAAATATAAATTGTACCCAATTTTTTTGACTGAACAAAACTATATGGAAAATCTTTTGAATGCATACACATGCATCCATATGAACAAAACTACATGGAAATTATTTTGAACTTTGTAGAAGAAGCAGCTGTGTACTTGCAGTTGTCAAAGTCCCCAGCTGTGCCTTCTGTGTAAGATCATGCAATGCTATCTCCAGATTGTCAGGAGAACATATTAATTTTGAACCATTTTCTGTTCCCTTTACACTCTTTGTCATGAAAATGAGCATGTATAATGAAGAGAACATGAGAGGCATTAACATTCGATGATAACTCACTTCACTGTCAAAAATAGTGGTCACATAATGGAAGTGGCATGTTTACCCACTCTCAAGGCCAACATAGGCATGA
Organism: Atrichornis clamosus; assembly: GCA_013400975.1. NCBI lineage: Eukaryota > Metazoa > Chordata > Aves > Passeriformes > Menuridae > Atrichornis > Atrichornis clamosus. The sequence continues at coordinate 143,627 of WBMZ01010948.1, read as the reverse complement.
AGACTTAGAAATGGTATGGCAATGCTATATTGCATTTTTTGGAAAGGATTACATTTTATACAAATACAAAAAACAATTATTATTGACAACAAAACAAAAAATTATTTTAGCAAACTGCCAATGTCAGAAAATTAATTCCAAACTCTCATCTTTTTTTCCCAAAATTTAGGAAATTACAAAATACTTTTGTCTTGAAATAACTTTGTCCACGTAGGACTGCCAGAATCACTGAAGAAACCTTTGTGGCTGGAATATAAGCCTCTTTGAAACTAATTTCAAATCGCTTTTGTGACAAATGACTTCTAGCCCAGTATTTTAACAACATCCTATTTTGCTGTTGTTTCTGAAACCCAGTCTTCTGTGTGCCATCCTCTAACCCACGGGATATTTTGCAGCTAAACAGTAAGGACTGAAATGAAAAGAAAATGCTGAGCAATGGAAACACTCTCATTATTTGGCCATCTGAATTCAGCTACATAATTTTCAGCTGATTTTGCATGGTTGAACATGTAAATCAAACACCCTGACTGCTGCCAACTCCTGCAAGAGCAGCTGTTCTACCTGGCCTACAGACCAGCGCCTCCTGTTTCCAAGTACAAGCCAGAGGGTTAGAAGTTTCCTCCAACCCACCTTCTACCTCCTGAGGAGCTAAAACACAACCCCATTTTGCCAATGAAGTAACTGGATCATGCAGGGAAACAAAACACCATTTCCTCATAGTACTGTATAATTAAAAAAAAAAAAAAAAAAAGGAAAAAATCCCAAACACAAAACATTCATTTTCTGCAGGATCTGTTCCCACCCTTTTTTTAATAGGCTCCAGATTCTCCTCATTTATCTGGATCTAGCTCAGGATTTTGTGTAAGAGATGATCTGATAGCTTTCACTTAGTCTGTCCCTACACCTCCAAGGATAGATTACTGGTTTGTTCTCCATTCACAAAATAGCCATGAGGGCAGCTTAACCACTCTGCTTCTGCATGTTAAGGTTACAGGAAAATAAAACACTTGATCTATCATGCAATACTAGAAATCAAAAAAAATCTGTAGTAGTAAGACAGAGATGTCCTCAAGGCTTGGCCTGGGAGAGAACTCAATCCAAAATAAGCTTGTAGAAATCAAATAGATATTTCTTCACAGTCTATGCCCCTGGGCAGAGAATCAGTGATTTCCCAGTATATTATCACAGTGACAAATACTACATGTCTCTCCCTATTTTGGAGATACCATGTTCTTCTGATCTTCCTCATCTTTTTTGCTGGAAATACAATGTAAGAGGGACTAATACTACCAAGAAGGATCTCCTGAACCACCAGATCCACCATCTACCTCAGGAGAGCACAATATGTGGTGGGGATGTACAACATATTCATGGGGTGAACAAATGCCAAACTCCTGAATTAAAAAGCGCAAGAATACCAATAAAACAATGATCGTCTTCTGGTAGAGAGAATTGTCAAAATCATTGCTCATAGAGTAATGGGTTTTCTCAACAGCTTATAGAAAATCTCTCTTAAGATCCTCAACTCTATTGCCTTCCCCTAGATGATCATTATTCTTTCTCTGTATTCTTTTGAAATGCTATCCTAGGAAGTTGAAAATTATTCTGAAAAAGAAGAAAATTAGTCCCTTCATTAGTTTGCATTTAGCTAAGACCCATCTAAAGCCCTGATCCTTCTCATGAACCCTGTGTGCATACTGCAGTGCACACAGAAGCATTTTTGTTTTTGATAGACATGCAGTATTTAAGTTCAGAGCAAACACAAGAACATCAGGACAGAAATCTTATTCTCACCTCCTGAGTAGAAGCAACACTAACCACTTGTGCCAGAAAGTAAGGTATTTTCAACTGCCTTACTGTACCTGGAAGTCCAAAACAACAAATATTACAGGATGTCATCTTCATTCTCCCTCAGTACTTGCAGTATTACTTATGCAGCTGAACAGAGTGAATCATCAGATGACTCAATCTCCAAAACACCATTATAACAGTAAATAAATAAAAGTCCTTCCCTCACACTAAGGAATTGCATTCATACACACAGCCTTACTGAAAAACCTGATTGAGAGTAATTTGAAAAGAAATAAATGCAATTTGAATTTTTAAAAAACTCATCAGCGCTGCTATGGTTCCCATGAATAAACAGATCTGATTTGTTAAATCTCTTTAACCTTCAAAGATGATTAGGGAGTAATTTTTGTTGTTGCTGCTGTTGCACAAATGGTTAGATACATTTTCCAGCAAGTTTTGGAGACAGGCTGGTAGCAGGTACAATTAATTCAGCACATATCATTTACTGCATCCTTGCTTCTTTCACAGAAATCCTTGCCAACTGATCCCAGGCAGAAGATTGGCTTTGGTTCTGCAAGCAGCTGCTCATCTTCCCACTTTGCTGGAGGTAAGGTGTCACAGTAAAGCAGCTGCTGAAAGAGTAGGAGGGAGACACCAGTGAGCAGAAACAATTGTGTTGATTAAAAAAAAAATAAGGAGAAAAATATAGTAGTGGCAGTCTTACTTTCCTCAAACAGATTGGGCTATATTACATCTTATTTGCCTTAAAAGAAACAGTGTGACCACAAGTTAACCTTGAAATGTGTGAACGCTTGGAAACTTACACAACTGAAAAAACTAACATAAAACAAATCTACCAATAATATATTATTCTACTGATAATGAGTTCTGTGATCAAATTTGACATACTCAGAGATCTGAGGTTCATGAAGATTCAGTGCAGATTTAATCTTATCTGATTCTGCTTTAAATGCATTAAGCCTGGCTTGCAAGAGATAATAATTATTCTTGTCAACATTGGTATAAATAACAGTTCTTAGGCTCAAACTCAAATTAAATAGAGGTAGGGAGAACTAAGAAAAACCCCCTAGAATCCAAAAAGTCAATAAATAAATAAAATTTAAAAAAATCTTTGATGCAGCAGCAATCTGCTGAGAACAATGATACTCTGTTTAAAGATCTGTCCTCATAATTTTACTTGCATAATTAGGCATGACTCAAATAAGTCAAGGTAAATTGCCAGTTATCACATGTAATTAATTGTTTCTTAGAAGATTTTTAAGCTGTGGATTTTTAAAATATGGTCAGAACCTGAATTAATTTAGAGGTTATTAAATGACAATGTCACTGCACTTTGTTAAAATGATTTGGAGTACTCCAGAATACCCACTGTAATACTTCAGAAATAAAATAACCATCCCCCCCAACCCCCTTCCCTACCAAATGTCCATAATGCCAAACTCTTATGAATCACATAACACAATCCCTACTTTAAACCTGCAAGATTGGCTTAGGGACATTTTTTTTAACATGAAAGCTGTGCTGTTCCTCTAATAGCATGAATCCAGGAGAGAGTACTTTTAAGAAAAGTACTGTGTTTTACAAATCTTAATAATACCTAGCAGCTAACAAACCAATAGTGCATTTGCATTAGTTTTTGATATTCAGGCAAGAGGACAAAGTACATTCCTGCAATGGAAAAAGTCAGTGTAAACAAACACCTGTTCTAAAAGTAGAACTTAAAAGTAAAATGTGACCCAAAGGCTTACAAACAAGGGACATTTTAATGCGTGAGTGTTTGGTATAAGTAAAGGTTATTATATACAATGATGCCCACAGTCTCAGTACACTGATTCTACACTTGTTAATAAGATAATTAAAAAATCATTACCACACATAGATTAGTATGTAGATTTAAATTTTATTCCTCCTCTTCCATGCTACAGAGACTGTGGGGTTTAGAACTTCTCCACCATTTTTTGGCCTTTCCTGTTTATTGTCCTTTTTAATCCTAATTAAAACTATTGTTTTGGTTATTTGTTGCCTGGGGCAGATTGAATTAAACTCACAATTTTTCTAGTTTAAAGGAAATCTGTAATATCTATAAAGACTAGAAGAAACAACACACCCACCAAATCTAAACTGGCACAACTAGGTGGCATGCATATGTATGGTATCTACATTTTCATTAGAATAATTATCTCTCCTTTCTGCCTGATTCTTTTTGCCACAAGCTTAACCTATTTTTCTTCGTTCACCCACTCTCTGCATTTTTATAGCATATGTAGTTTTTCTTTCCATTCTATTTCTTGTTTTTAGTCTTAAGAGACATTCAGACCCCACATCGATATTTCATTATTGACATTATGTTGATTGAAAAATACATCAAAGACAGGAACTGTAAGTCTGGATATAAAATCAAAAATGTTCAAATGAGTTCAAAAATAGCCTACATATGTTCATTATTAATCTGAGCTACCTTCTCCTCCAACCACTCTTAAGCTTTGTCACGATTCAACAACATAATAAAAGGAAGAACTCCTCTTATCTAATTTAGCAATGGAAAAGCTACTGAATTTCTGAGGCAAGAACTCTTGATATGCAAAATTTAAGTAGTAGGTACATATTGATCATACTGATCTGCTGTTAGTGAGGCAAGCACTTGAACCTTTCTTATAAAAAATAGTCACTGACAACTTTGGCCCATTTCAAATCTTTCCTTGCTCTTTTTCTTTTTTTTTCTACCCTCCCCTCAGTCAGCATGAAGCTCTACTCCGCTTTAACTAGCCATATTGAACAAAGAAAGCATCTGCCTCATTCTCTTCCCCTACTGTGCCATTTTACAGAGAAGAAGCTTAATTACAACTGATTTTCTAAAGCTCATGTGCAAAAACCGCAGCAGAATTGTGAGCAAAACTCAGATATCCCAGCCTCACTTTCATCCTTCCATAAACTCGTGTTTTCCTTGAACTCTTCCTCCCCTCATCCTCTCAGTGTGCAGTTGGATTAATTGAGCCTGCCATGACCATGCTAGGGTGACTTTCCCTTTGGAAGGAAACAATTGGTCAGAAAACATGAGAATTGCAACAGCAAACACAAATCTGGATACTTCCAAACCAAACTTTCATTCTCTTCCATGCCTTGGTCCATGGCCCGTGTTGACAGATCTGTGTGAGGCGTCTAAGTAAATCACTTTGATGAGATGACCCTAAACTACTCCAAAAATATTTATTTTGTTTTACCTAGCTTATTTCAATTATGTGATTTCTAATATGAGATTATCCGTGTCATCCCATGTAGCAGAAGAATATATATGAATGATGAGGAAGTGACAAGGTTCTTTACCAGATTTGCCACAGAAGGCCAGAAAAATTACAAATATTCTATTTATTCCTCTAAAGAGTTTTTTTTTTATCTTGTAGCTTTGTTGCTATGTCTGGTCCCAAAGAGTAATTTTCTGATTTTATTGCTCCTGGGTAACATCAGATTTTTGTCAGGCACAGGCAGACAAGCTGTCTGGTCTTCTTCCATTCTTCTTCCATTTACAGTTACAAAACAAGATATAGACAATTCCTTGAATTTTGTTGCACAAAAATCACAATAAAAATAAAAAATAAGCTGGAAAGCAGAAATTTCTAGTCCTGGTTCTAGTTTCAGCACTTTCCAGTCTCAGCTGAATCAACCCTGTAGGAACTGACAGAGGGAAAACAAGGTAGTCTTGCCTGAACAAGACACTCACATTTCAAACAAAAAGGAGAGAAATGAAAAAAATTCAACAGACTTTTTGAGCTCCCAAGAAGACACAAAGATAGTTTTATTTAACATTTTAGGTAGCATGCAGCTTAATAATTTACCAGATTCCCAGTGTCTAACTGATAGTATTCATAAGGGCTTCATTTGAATTCTTGGTATTTGGCAAGGAGCAGGTGATTTGAATTACACTGTATGTGGAAACTCTGAATTCATGCTAATTTATTACCTATGCCACAATGTGAAAAACAACAGTTTAGAAGCATTTGTTACTCTTGTTACTAGTTTTTCCCCAAATCTTGCTTTGTATAAATTAATGACAAAACAAGAACATTTCCTACTATCCAGATACTAAATTATATTCCAAGGAAAAAAAAACCCCCAAACAACCAAAACCAATAACCCCCTCCCCAAAAAAAGTCAACATTTGGCAAAATTTTTGTAGTAGAAACATTATCAGACATCATGAAGTGTATGTTTAAGCATGGACTGCCACATGCCACTGTAGAGTACAATTCAATAACATTAATTCTTTCTACCCCTTTTTTATTTCTACCACCAGCATCATGGAAAAATATCCAAGAGCCCCTTCAACAGCCAAGTATCTAACAAGTGTAACAGATGAAAACAAAGCCTTGGAAGTCTACAAGGGCTGTTAAATCTGAAACAACAACAATGTTAAAACCCCATGATAATGTTTAGATAACTAAAAAATGGGTCCTGGGTCAACAAAGCTCAAGTTGTTCAAACAGCGACTGGGTTATTCCCTTTCCATTAGCATGCAAAAAGGAAGTAAAAAGCAAGGGAAGTTGAATCAATGGGCTATTACAGCACATTGTGACTCTTGCATGTGGTAAGTCTAAGATGGCAAATACAAGGTCAGTTTTTAACACCGTTTGGCCTTTAAATGTTGAACACTGAAAACATTTTTTCTGTAAAAAACAGAAAAAAAACCTATGAAAACATACATGGTGTATTAGTCTACAGAGAAAATGGAGCCACTGTATGAATCTGGTCTAATAATCCACTATATCTGATATGTTATCATCACCTTAGGAGATGCATTTGAAAGTAGTACAACTGAGCAAAACACCTTTTCTTCTGTCTACTTCAGAACTGCTGAGCTATTTTAGAGTGAATTCAGAATGAGTGAGAAATTCCTGATTGACAACTCTGGAGAATACATTTATCCACAGATCAGATAGAGGCTAGACAGCAGAAAGGAAACCTAGCCCCCACCTCAACCCTGACCTTCAGGGGCAGGTGAGAAGTAAGGTGCTTTGTGTTAGGGTCAAGTTCCATCATCTAAGGATGTTTTCATTGATTGCATTTTTTATTTTGTTGATATTTATTTTTAAGCAACTCTGTTACTACAGAAAAACAAGGAATATGCTGTTGAGAGACTGATGATTTGTCTGAGTTAGAGCAAAAGAGTGGTTCTTCCTCTTTTTAAGGCAGTTTTCTTTGGGTTCTTCCTCATTCTTTTAGTCGAATTTAGCTCCTCTGGGTAACCCTGCTATGATTAAGCTGAGGGACAAATTCTGATTGTGACGAAATTGCCAATAAGGTATTGCTGCTACTGCAGCTCCTATGTGAAGACAGAAGAGTATCTTAAAAGAGTAATTAATGCCCTAAGGTAGTAAATCCAGCTCCATCACTGATATGAAAAAATTATCTTTCTCTTCTTTTCTCCTTCTATCTCAATTTTTCTGAAACACTGTCTTGCTCTTCCTTTGTCTTTTTTTCTGCATGCTGGGCTTGGTTCCTTCAGTTAAAATAAAACATCTAGCTCTCCAATGCAAAAGAAATGTTTCATAAAAGATTTAATTTTTTCTGTTCCATTCCACTTCTCAAACTGTTTACTCTTACAGTGCTGGTAAATAGCAAGGGAAAGTAGATGTGTCTAGTATCTAGGAAAAAGTAAAGATGTTTAAATGGGAAATGGAGCAGTTACACTACATGTTAAATTTATTTCCCAAATTACAGACTTGAGGTTTCTTCTCATGTGAAATCTTAGTAGACAAGAAACTCTCAAACAAGCAACGAAACAGAAGGCATGTTTCAAATGGATAGGTGTTTTTAAGTGAGATGAGAAAAAGAGAATCTTGAAAGGATCCACTAGAGATAACATATATATTTAAAAGTTCTGTGTAATAATTATCCTTGATTATAAAAGAAAACCTTGGCAGCTGCAAAGACTGCTGTACTCTAACTTTCCAACTATGTCAGACATATTTGTGATAATTTGATTCTTAAAACACAAAGACATCTTTGGTTGGATTTTTTTTCAAATTGCAAATTTATCATCTGCAACTGATCAGAGAAAGACACTGCACTGGAAATACATATGTAGCAAATTAAATTCTATTCAACGGGAAAAGTGGTCTCCAGGAATCACAATGCTTCACATTATGTTACATCCACTTACATTCAATTAATTTTAATCTTTTTTCTCAGCACTATAGAAAATATTATTTTATCCACTTTCTTAGAAAACTTTAAAAATAATTTAAATCCATGGTATCATTCTAACATTATCCTAACTCACTCTACACCAGAAGGTTTTCTTATTGAAACATAAATTAGAGCATAAGACAGAAGATTGTGAAGCACTGGATAAAAGAGGAAAGTTGCACTGTAAACATAATGCAAAATATTTTCTTGTTTGCTTATATGTTCAATGACAGAACGGCGAACATCTCTAGTGAGCTATTGCTTTGAACCCTAATGAAAACATACACTTGTATTTAGCACTTAATCTAAGTTTATAGAAGTGTATTTAACTGTCCTGGTTCTGGCCAGGACAGGGTTAATTTCTGCAGTAGCCAGGAGGGGCCATGGCTGGGACCCAGAGGTTGTTCTATACCACCTCTATGGGAGGTGGGGGAAAGGGGCTGTCTTCCAGGCAGCAGGGGTTTATTCTGGTTAACAAAAGGTGCTGGTGGGAGCTGTCTCGTGTTGTTGTTGGTTTTCTGCATGAATTGTTTATTTTCTTGTACCCTCGGTCATTAGTATTGTTGTTGTTAGTATTAATTTTTTTATCTCATTGCTTTGCATTAAATTGCATTTATCTCAACCCAAGATATTTGCTTTTTTGTGCCTCCAATTCTCCTCTGCGGCCCACTGCAGGGAGAAGGGGAAGAGAAAAAGCAGGCAAATGAGAGACATCAGTGTGTGGCTTAGAGAGTCTTGGTGGGGGCACTGAATTGGGGAGTATCATTCCTAAAACATGACAATAATAGAGCATTGACTACTAAGAGCTAAGCTACTCCCTCTGCCCTAAGACCAATGCAAAGAAAAATACAATAAAATCAACATCTGTAAAGTATTGCTTCACTGTATACGTATGGATTACTATATACAAGTTAAGATTATTTCTTTGGGTTCCCTCTCCTCTGGTCCCTTTGGACGAACATTTAACACTAGCAAACAACAATTTGAAGATCTAAGTGGAGATTCTTAAGTCTATATGGAGAATATGCTGTAGTCACTGAAAATTTTTCACTAAATGCATTAACAGGTGAACATATTTTAGGTCACAATTTAGTTTCTTAAATCAGAAAGTATCACAAACTGAATCAGGTCAGTTTTCTTTTAATTGCTTATCTGTAACTGACACCAAGGTTTCCTCAGGAATAACAAATTTTAGTGCAAAATTTTCTAATGGATGAAGCTGAAACCTGCCTGAATGTATTGTGGATTTCCAGATACATGGTGTCTTACTTGCTGTAACTGACAGACACATGGAAGCACCAGGCATTTTGGCAGTATGTGCTCAGGTGAACTGCTCAGCTCTGGCACAGCAAGTCTGCTTTTGCCCAGGGAGCACTGAATTCTGATGCTGCAAGCACTACGTGGGTAGTGCATATAATCATGGTACACTGCAGTTAAAACCTTGTCCTTATAAATAGATCCAAGGTTTCCTGAAAGTATTGAAGTGCCAACATGTCATAAGATACTCATGTACTATACAAATACAATGGAATCTTCAGATCTCTGTAAAAATTCTTACCAGTGAGATTGGCATCCTGAATGAGAGGACATCTGATCCATCAGTAATGACATTGACTCCATCAATAACTCCCTAACTATCTCTGTGGTCATTTATAAGCCATTCATATGAGGCATTATTTTTATTGGCAGTTATAAATGTACATGCTTCAAAATAAGCTTCAGCTGAAATTGTAACTTTTCAAGGTCGGTGAAAATTTTTTGTAATGCTTTGTAGTTCTTGTTCATGTACCACATATGGTGTAGTTGGTACTTAAGCTAAAAGAGAGCCACTATCTCCTATCTGGATGCTAAAATAGCATCTTGCTGGAGTAAGATAATGTAACACTGAAAACAACTTCTATCATAAACCCTGCTATGTTTATATCTACCCAACAAGTAGAAGGAACCCCAGAGCATGATTGCTTACAGACTATAGAAGTGGCGTATTCCAGCAGACCTGACTTAGAAGAGAGTCCCTTGAAAAGACCTGACTGGGAATTTTTTACTGATGGGAGCAGCTTTGTCCAAAATGGAAAACTATCTGGATACACCATGACTACACACCATGAGCTAATTAGATCAGGGGCACCCTCTCCGATGTTTCAGCCCAGGAAGCAGAACTAATTGAAATCACTCAAGCTGTGGAACTGAGTAAAGGAAAAAGAGTTAACATTTGGACTGATTCAAAATGCACTTTTGGAGTGGTACATGCACATGGGACCATCTAGAAAGAAATAAGTCTTTTGACATCTCAAGGCACCTCGATCAAAAATGGAAAACAAATCTTGGATTTGCTTGTATCCAGATTTGGATTTGAAAGTATCCAGAAACCAGGAGAAGTTGCCTTCATGCTATGAAGAGCACAAAGCGCAGGTAAGACTAAACTGGAATTGGGGAATCATTTAGACTATAAGGCTGCCAAAAAGGCTGTAGAGAAAGGCGCGTTAGAAAACAAAGTTTTATCTTTAATATCCCTGCTAGAGATACCTCTTCCAGTAGGAAAACCAGAGTACAGTACTAGAGACTGTCAATGAATTGAAACCTTAGGGGAAAAATTTGATCCATGAAGCTGGGCATTTACCCGATCCTGGCAAATAGTCCCAGCACTGATTGCACGTGAAGTAGTGGATCACAAACACAAAGCCACTCATTGGAGTACTGAAAAACTTTTGAATCGTTTTGAAAAATCTATAATTGCATCTAAAATGGCCCAGATTGTACAATCAAGTATCCAACAATATATAGTTAGTAAAAGAAACAACCCTAACCTAACACGGCTAACAAAGTAGTGCTAGGAGCTATAAAATCTGGAAGTGTTCCAATGAATATTGACAGATTGATTTTACAGAAAAAGAGGGTATAAAATCCTCCTAGTTCTGGTGGATACCTTTTCCGGGTGGGCAGAAGCCTTCCCACGTCACACCAACCAGGCTAAGAAAGTGTCTAAAAGACTCTTGAATCAAATAATATCTAGATTTGGGGTACCTCTAGGAATGTCATCAGACAGAGGTTCCCATTTTATTGCAGCAGCAATACAACAGGCTAGGAAATCATTGGAAATGGCTTAGGATCTTCATACTCCTTATAGACCTGAAGATAGTGGCAAAGTAGAATGAATGAGTTACATACTCAAATTGCAATTGGGTAAAATATGCCAGGAAACCTCCTTGACATGGGCCCAAGCCTTAATTGTTGCTCTAGTAGGAATTAGAATTCAGTCACAGGGCTGCAGCAAAATAAACCCATATGAGCTGCTGTATGTTCCACCCTATCAAGTACCACTCACTCCAGCAAACACACATGTAAAAGGAGGAGTCAATTTGAATAATTGCCTCATTTCTCTTACTAAAACTTTACAGGATTTTCCATGAGTAGTGGTGTTCTCTAGACTGATGGATTTGACACACCAGTGCACAAGTTCCAACCAGGAGATTGTATCTATTTGAAAGACTGGGGAGCTGCCCCGTTCCAGCCAAAGTGGGAGGGACCTTTCTGAGTATTATTAACAACTTTTGCTGCACTGAAACTGGACGGAGTAAAATTGCAGATGCATTAATCCAGAATTAAGAGGTCTGAAGCCCCTTGGGTAATTGAACAGTTGTCTGAGAAAAAAAACAAGATGCTTATTTCTTGCTTTGCTATCAAAGTGGTAGACTGTCTACAGATGTCCAGGAAATCTGGAAACAAACTTAAATTTTACAACACAAAGCTCAAGATGACACCTCCTGGGCATTTGAAGAAATCTGGACCAAACTCACTTCATGGTTACCCAGCTGGACTTGGTTAAAACATCTGTTTGTAATTGTCATCATAAGAATAGCTGTATGTGTTTTGGCTTTGGATTCAGTGTCAGAGCTGCTGTAGTGTCTTAACACTATAAAATGAAATATAGATATGAAGACACAAATTCCCATAAGGAACTTAGTCTTAAGAAAAAGGAGGACTTGATAAGGACAGTAGAACAGAACAGTACAGCCTTGAAGAAATTGATGAAGGATGTAACTTAGGCAAACAGAAGTCTTGTAAAATGCAAGCAGGATGCCAGCTCAGCTCTGCAAGGCTGACAAAGCAGAAGTTATGAAAAACAATGATATTGTGCTTACTGTAATGCAGGGGTTGAGGAAAAGCCACCTTGAAAGGACACTGGACATTACAGACTACCGAAGCAGACCCCAAAAAACCATAGAACGACTTTGAGAAGGCATGCGACTATGTAGAATAAAGTAATATCTATACATCAAGTAAGCAGGGTAGCTAATGAATATGTAATCAGCATGTGTGATAAAAACTCTGTTTATCCCATGCTTGGAGCACTCAATTAGAGGAAGGATCCTCTGTGTGACCAGCACACTACAATAAAGAATACCTATTTTATAATACTCAAATTTGTGTTAGAATGTTTCTATCTGGCCAATTTTGGTATCACTTAGACATTATACATTCAAACTAAACTACAGATAATTTCAAAAAGAAGAACATGTGGTAAATACAACAGTACATGACGGTGTGTGGCTGCTGCAAATGTTTAGAAGCATACTAGAAAGAATTACTCCATAATGAATAGTCTTAGATTTTCATAGTAGTGTAAACTAAATAACTCACATTTGCTTTATTCTACTTTTTAAATCAACCTATGAAGCTCTATGCAGCTGGAATGAAAAAGCCAGATTACTCTTTGGGTCTCTGTAGGTCTTCGATGTCTGAAAAATGAACCAAGTAAAATTACATTATGTTTTTAAAATTATGTGTAAATACTCATAATGATGCTAACCAAGATTGTCATAAATGGATGGCACAGACTCAAACTGTCATGAAGGATGAGCTGAAAAAATGATCATCATGATTCAAGGTAGAGAAGGAGGCTGAAGATCTTGTTGCAACTTTCAGCGTATGCAATTGACACAGTGGATGCACTAAGAAAAGATGCTGAAGGTCGGTAGATTTTCATCCTTGTAAATTACAGATTGGACAATAAATGATCTAGTAATGGAAAGAGTAGGAAGACATTGTTTCTGTATATCCATTAAATAGATAAAAATTTCCAGGGTTGTTTTAAAACCAGTATGATACATAAGTGCAAAATTCAGAATATTTTAAGGTCAGGTAACAAAACTGTAGAAAGTATCTCAATTTGATATTATGTATTTTGTTACATAAAGAAGAACCCAGATTTTAATTCAGTAATTTAGCTTCTTGCATTGTTGCAAACTGGTATACATATAGCAAAAAAATAATTTGTTTTCACAAATATATATCTGAGGTGTTTGAAAAAGATTTACTTTGTGTTTGATAATGAAATTAAAAATTCAAGAGTTGATTTTAAGGTAAAATGCCATGCTGACATTCATTTTGTTATGAAGACAATATTAACTCTTTGATCATAAAAATGACTCTAACTAGATTTCCAGATCATTTTCTAATAGCCTATGACTAATTGTGGAATTTACCATTTTACCATGCCTAATGTGTGAAATCTGTCATCTTTCCTCATGATTTGCACAAGGTCCTAATAAGCAGAATAAAAAGTTGGTAATATGACATGAATAATAATTTATATTGTATTTGTTCACAGTGTTAGGAGGGAAGAGAGATATTTTTCATTAGACTTTGTTAGACCCATTGGTGTACCTATGATATCAACACTGGAGTCTATCAACAATCCTCCTTTACTAATATGACCAACCATTTTGTCTATTACTCAAAATTATATCAACTGATTTAATGCTAAAAGAAACAATCAAATACCCTCTGGAAGGTGTTGGCCATTGAGTTCTTTAGCCTTCCATATTTAAATTGTTAATAGACAAAGTCTTCCACAAAAGCAGGATATTTTACATAACCTAGTTATTTATATATTTACTTAAAGGAACTATTTATTTCCGAATTCCTACATTGTGTTGGAAATCCTTAAAAGCAGGAATTTATTTCAGTTCTTCTAGATTTTTTTTTTTAGATTTTTTTTTTTTTTTTTGGTATGTACAGCTAGGAAAAAACAGAGAAAGTAGCAAATTACATTTGCAAACAACACTGAAACTACCTGAGCTATCAAAGCCCTTGTGATGGTAATTGCAGCAAGGTTGTTAAAAAACAAAATTTTCTGGTTTCAAATACTGAATGTCTTTTGAAACACATTTCTGCCATGGTCTGCAAAGAGGGAGAAAGTATGTCCCTTGATCTGAAATTACTGCATACTGATATGAAAAGCTGTGAGGTCTTAAAGAACTTATGAATGTCCCCAAGTCACATTGAAATCGGCATTTGAAAACATTACTTCAAACTCCCCTTTTTCTATTATAAAACTGAAGACACTGTTTGAGTAGGTTTTGTTGCCAGAAGTGTCTGACCCAACAGAAGGTCAGCAGCATCTACTGAAAACCTTCCAAGATGTTTATTTGTAGAAACAAACAAACATAAGTTAAAATACACATCTTGCAAAATATGACAATTTATCAAGGGCTTTGGTGTGAGAATACAGCAGAAGCATCTTGCAGGGGCAAAATTTAAGATTTATTTTCTTTAAGGGGAACTAAAATTTTAGCCCTCAGCAGTGGTGACAGTGCTTTTACATAGATATTAAGAATTGCGCTAGGAGACACTGTATATCAGTAATACAATGGAGCAAAATTTAGCTAGCCTTAACAGACTGAGAAAAGTGAAGGTAATAATGTCTCTGAAACATAATTAAAATGAGTGCTAAAGGACAGGAAGAAACTACTTGTCTTGAAAAGTTTTTTGGTGCATTGTCACTGCAACCCTCAGTGTCCTCCCTATTCATAAAAATGTCGGGATGCCTCTTGCATTGATTTATAATATTTGTTGTGATGATACAACTTGGCAACTCAGTTAATATATTACAACTCTGTCATTATTAAAAAAATTCTGCCTGAATTTCCAGCTTTTACCTCTAAACTCCTAGTCTGTTATCCTGTGTCTTTTTTGCCTGCCTCTACTGTAAATAATTGAATGTCACTACTTTTTCTCACCTTCTCACCTAAAGAAATACCTTCATTTCTCTCCCCTCCCCACATTATCATCTCAGCATTTTATCTTCACTGAAAAGAACATGTTTCTCATGATAAACCTTTTAGACACTTGTCATAATATTCTTAAAGCAGGAAATCATTTCAGTTGTCCCCAAAAGCAACATCTTTAAGGTAAGCTGGAAAGATGTTAAAAATCCAATGTTTTATAAATAGCCATTGCTGATCTGTCCTGAATCCTCTGTTGGTGACACCTCTCAGAACTGCTTTTACCAATCAACTGTTCAGCCATAGACAAAGAGATTTTATTAAAATTATTTTTCACAATCTGTGTTAAATCCTTTGTTAGTCCTTATGTCACAATTTCTCTTTAATATGTTTAATTTTGATTCATTAGTCAGAGGTTATTATAGTTTTATGTTAAACCCTTCACCCTGCTACTTTTTTACCTTTAGAAAAAGGTTTCATTTTTATGGGGTTTTTTGTGCTGTTTTCCTCTACATTTTATACTCTTATTTATTTGACTTCTCCACAGCAGGAACAGTGTAGATATTTTTTAAGGAATAGCCACTGGAAGATGAGGCTATGTAGATGTGTAAATAGATGAGTGCAAGTGAAAAATGAACAAATGAGTCAGCTAGATTCACTGTAGAGAACATGTGAGAACTTTTTTGCAAAATAATTTTATGACTGAATGGATAAACTTGCAGAATTGTTCTTTCTTTCATTTACTGAAAAAAAAATTTTGGAAAATTCTAGGGCTGAATTCATGACTATTAGCAGTAATGGTGCTCTTACTGATTTCAAATGTACTGCACTCAGGAGCTTGCATTGAAATTTTGTGCCCAGAATTATAATATCTGCTTGTCAGTAGGAATCTAATACTCTATGTTGCCCCTAGCTAATAATTAATATCTTTAAAGACTATTACTGACTTAGATTTTCAAATAAGTCATAGCTGAGGACATCCAGAGCATTTTATTAATAATTTCCTTTTCATGTAGCAGCAGTGTCTAGAGAATAACATGTAAATGACACTGGGATAATAAGTACATATGAGAACTCTACATATCTTCTCCAAAATATTAATTCTTTAAAATTCGATTGTGATCAGAAAATCTTCCTGCTGACATCAAGTTCCTCTTCTCTGGTGTTATTGCATTATGGTTACTGGATTATTTGCTTGCCCAATTTTCCCTGTTCTTAGAAAGGAAAATAACTTACTTGAGAATCTGAAGACTGACTTTTCAGCTTGAAATGAACAACCTCTCAACAGTTCAGAACAAAACTGTTTTTGAACATTGGATTTTGTAATGAACATTGACAAGATATTTTATTAAATGTATAGATGGCACATGACTAGAAGCTAGTTTTACAGAAATTTCGTTCCTTTACCGTCATTACCTTCAAACTTATGGATGATGAGAGGAGATTTTTGGCAAGTGTTGTGTTATTTTTAGGGAACTTTTTGATTCTAGAAAAATGTTCTTTATAAATAAAGTAGAAATATTAGAAGAAAGTGAAAAAACAGTAATAGAACTCAGGCATCCTTAGCAGAGTAAACACAGAGTCATAGAAAATATATAGATCTTGCAAAAAAAAAAAAAATCCTGATGACACCTCTCATGGAAAGTTTTATTTTTCTTAGCTAAAACTGTAGTATTATTGAATAAGTACACATCCAGATTGATCTACTATAGTCTCAAATATCAGTGGGAATGTACCAGTTCACTTACCCTCTGTGGGTTTTGCATGCTACTCTGTTCTCTTGGTAGACTTATGTCAGGTCCTTAAAATGGATCTGTTACAGCACAAATGGGTATTCATTAAAAGATTCAGAGTCAGTTGTTTCTGCTCTGTAGCATAGATGCATTCCCCAGGAAAAAGTCTTGTAAAACAACTATGTCAGCAACATTTCCTATGGGAAAACACATTGTCTCATGGTACTAGTGACAGTCTTAAGCTCAAGTACACATTCACTGAGAATCAGATAATTAATTCTTGATAAGAGATTTTTTGTATATTTTAGAAAATAATATAAATTCAGTAAAGAATGCAGAAGTGACAAAGAGAGAGCTGACTGAGCTGTAAGCTGCTGCACTGCATTTCTCTTGAAAATATATTTTAATGACTGACCCTTTTTCTGGTGTGTCAGATGCTAATCCTCAGGTAATATTTAATTTTTGATAGGCTCATTGGGAAAAACACAATCTAGATCTGATGATCAGGAAGTCTAGTGAGGTTCATTACTGTTGGTATTTAGATACAAAATGACATTTCTAAATAATTCAGACAAACAAAGAACCAACTGGATCATAACGTTAAGAGTTCTTGTCTTGACAAAGAAAGTCAGTGATGCTGCAGATTTTCCGACACTTAGTGTGCTGATTGGCATGATACTGTCATTATTTTTCACCATATATTTTGAATTCTCTGGGAAATATAAAAGAGTATGCAAATATTCTACTTCACGCTTTACAGGATATAGCATTTATCCTCCCAGTGCTCCAGCCAAAATCAGCACCTGGATGAAGAGCAGCTGGCTAAAGCTGAACCCAGGAAAATTAATGCTATTTGAAAAAGGGAACCTCTCAGAACTTGCCTCTTCAGTCCTTAATACCTGCCCCCAAACCCCTAAAATCCTAGTTATCATTTACCACCATTATCAAGAATTTGGCTCTTTTACAGGGCTCTTCATACATATCGGGTTTCCTACTTCACTTTTACTATCAGTTTTATAAAATTTAGTAATACTAAAATTGCCCTGCTTTCTCAAGAAGTATTTTCTCTCTTTGCATGTTTATCTTTAACATTAAAAGGACTTACACTTTTCTGTTGAAAACTTATCTATTTATATTTTGACTTCTATTTTCACTGTCATTGTACTGTTAACCGCTTTGCCTTTTCAGATTAATTATCACTAGAGTCACAACTGTATTATTTTTGTTTAGTTTGTTTCTTCCTTTCTATTTTATCTTTCCTGCTGCCTTATGCCCCATTCAGTTTACTGATTCAATACTATAGCAATCTTATATTTGCTCTTAAAATTGTGCAGCTCTACTGGAGCTGAGTTACTTGATCTTTTGGTCTCTAGTACAGAACTTAGACTTTCAGGCTCAAACTCATGTTGCTGTGCTTTTCATTATTATCTATCACAATCACCTTTTTACCAAAGTCAGAGATTATTGAAAAGATGTATTTTGTCAGTGTATCTAAGGCAGCATCTAGAAAGGGTTGAAGCAAATACATCCATTGAACTGAGCAGCCCTTTGCAAAGCAGTTTCAAAAGAGTCCTCACACAATACAATACAGGAATGAGACATGCCACATCATTTTGTAGAGTATTTTCTATTCTTCCAATTTATTTTTCATCACACACATTTTTGTGTAGTAGCCTGCTGGCTGTGTGACCGTGTACAGTCTTTTAAGGTACTCAGTCCCAGGCCCTGTCAGGACTCGGAAGCCCTTGCAAGCCAATCAGGCATGGAGGAAGCATTGCTAGGAGTAGCATGGGAAACTTAAAATTTTCCAGGGAGGATGAGCAGCCAGGAGCACAGAGAACAGGGCGAGCAAACATGTGGTACATGGCCAAGGATGTGGTACATCAGAAGGACATGGTGTGACAGTTTGTGGGTGTGCTGGTTTAAGACAAACTCAGGAGGAGATAGACCCTCCCTCACCACGTTCAGAGAGCAATCTCTCAGAGGAAAGTGAAAAAAACCCCTGTTTTATTTACAAACAGTCCAAGTGATTGCAGGCACGGGCAGATAAATACTGTATGATTATAAAACTCTCATGATGGAAAGCAAAACCTGAGTAAGCTCAGTAGTCTTTTTTGTGCCCCCTTCTGCCAGCCCGCGTTGCAGGTGACCACCCCTCCCTGCATCTGAGGATGGGATCAGGTGTTGTGAATCAGAGCTCAGTTGAAAACAGTTCCAAGAAAGCAAAAAAAAATCCCAAGGTAAACTTCCTTGTCTCAGCTAGCTAAAAAAACCCCCAAACAAAAACAAAACCAAACCAAACCAAAAAAAACCCAAAACAAGCAGAATCCGCCCTCCATCTCTCTCCCTTGAGAAACAAAGCTGAAAAAAACTGGCCAAAAACCAAAAAAAAGGAAGGAAAAGTAGCTCTCTCTCTCTCTCTGGTGCTTCTAAAACCAATACAAGAGAGACAGGAAAAAGGACTGTCCAAGTCCCGGGAAGTGTGGTGTTGTTTACAGTCTTCAGCCGGAAACATTCTTGAATCTTAAAAGTACAAGATTCATTTAAGCATAAAGCAGATGATGGGGATAGCTGATATCATATAGTCAACATATTCCCCACAGGGCAGTGGGGAAGATTGTGCAGGCAGGGTGAGCATGAAGGGTGATAAGTTTCTGCAGCACAGGTAGTTAGCTCAGCTGCAGGTCATTACTCCTGCTGAGAGAGATCAATTATGGTGTCCACTCAGCAGGGACCAAGTTCTCTAAACTCACAAAAAAAGATGTGGGGACCCAGGAAACCCCATGGAAAACATGCAAAAACCATTTGGCCGTCCAAGCTTCTGGCTGTAGGGAGTGCCTAAGCCTTTCAGTGTATTTTAGCAGTGATGGCCACTGCATCAGAGATGACCAGGTGGACAACCTCCTCAGACTGGTAGCAGAATTATGAGACAAAGTAGAAAGGCTGAGAAGCATCAGAGATGGAGCTAGACTGGTGGTACAATGATCTGGCCTCTATGAGACAGGAGCAATCACCAAAAATGATTAAAGATCAAGGGGCTCCTCTATCCATCTTCCAGCAAGGAACAGGTACCAGCTGTGAAGCAAGAAGTGAATGGAAGGCAGTCCATACTCAGGGAGGCAAGCAAAATCCTCCTTTGCTTACCTCACTCCCCCAGCTCCCTCTGTACTGTAGGTATGAGGCTCAGTACATGGATTACCAGACTAAATGAAGTGGATGAAGGCCTGGTCACACCAGAGGTACCACAACAATCACATTCAGTAAGGTCAACCCACCACACCTCAATTTCTTCTGAGAAGAAGAAAAAATGGGACTAGTTGTAGGAGATTCCCTTCTAAGGGGAAGAGAGGGCTTGATATGCCAACTGGGCCCAAACCATAGGAAGGCCTGCTGCCTCCCCAGAGCCCAGGTTAAAGATGTGACCAAGAAATGTCCAAGCCTGGTAAGACCTACAGACTACTACCCGTTACCAATCATCTGTGTAGAGGACAAGGAGATGGCAACACATAGTCTGAGTGGGATCAAAAAATTTTCAGGGCTTTGGGCCGTTTATTAAAGGATTCTGGGGCACAAATTATTTTCTACTCCATACTTCTGGTTGAAAACAACAATAGTGAAAGAAATAGACCAAGTCTATTAATACATACCTCTGCAGCTGGTGTCACCACCATAATTTTGGGGTTTTTTTGCAACAATATGGTCTATGCAGCACCAGGCATACTGGCATCAGATGGGCACTCACTCTTCTCAGTGAGGGAGGAGAGTCTTTGCTTGGGAACTAGTGGGGCTCATTGGCAGGACTTTAAAATAGATGTGAATGGGAAACGGGATGATGTCAGGCTTGTTGTTGGCAAGCTGTGTGTTGACATGAAAAGGTTAGAGGGACAGGGTGTGCGCAAAGGCCCTCTGAAGGTGACTCTGAGAGGTATTAAACACACTGATGCATACCTGCAGTCTTACAAAAATGAGCCAGGGAATTTTGAGATAACAGAGGCCAACACAGAAATACCAGAGAAATATCTCCAAGGCATAAAGAAGTGTTCCTCTAGGAAGGTGATAGAGCTGACAGCCCAGCTGGGTGCCTTTTACACCACTGCGTGCTGTGTGGGCAACAAACAGAAGGAGCTGAAAGCCACTATGCTGATAGAAAGTTATGGCCTTGTTGCCATTGAACCTTGGTGGGATGAGTACCGTGACTGGAACACGGCTGTTGATGGCTACAGACTGTTCAGAAGAGAGAGGAAAGGAAGGAGAGGTTAAGCAGTTACCCTCATTAACAATATGGTGATTAAATGCGAAGAGCTGACTCTGAATAACTGCCATGAACAGGTAGAAAGCCTCTGGGTAAAAATCAGAGATCAAAGTCCCAAAGAGAACTCTGTAACTGGAGTCTGTTAGAGGTTACCTGATCAAGGGAGTCTGTTGATGAAGCCTTCTTACTCCAACTGCAGAAGACATTGTGCTTGCAGGCTTTTGCCCTGCTGGGGTACTTCAACCATCCTGGCACCGGCTGGGAAAGTAGCACAGGAAGTTATAGACAATACAGGAGACTCCTGGAAGGCATGGTGGATAACTTCCGAAGCCAGGTAATGGACAGCTCTACCAGACGAAATGTGACACTAAATTTGGTGGTCACCAATGTAGGTGAGCAAAGGTAGACTGGGTTGCAGTGATCATGCATTGGTGGTATTTGCAGTCTTGAGGAATACAGGTCAGGTAAGCAGTAAAGTCAGTCTACTGAACTTTAGAAAGGTAGATTTTCAGTTCTTCATGGAGTTTGTCAGTGGAATTGCCTGTGAGACTGCCCTCGGGGACAAGGGAATGAAACATAGCTGGCTGATCTTTAAAGAAATCTTCCATAGAGCACAAGAGTTAATAATCCCCAGGAGCAAGAAGTCGGGCAAGGAAGACAAGAGGCAGGAATGGCTGAGTAGGGAAGTACTGGGCAAGCTAAACACCAAGAAACAAATGCATAGGTAATGGAAACTAGGGCAGGTAGCCTGGGAAAAGTATGGCGAAGAAGTAAGATGGTGTAAGTTGAAGGCCAAGGCAAAACTGGAACTGAACCTAATGGGTTGCAAAAGTAACAGAAACAATTCCAATAGGTACATTAATCAGAAAAGGAAGGTCAAAGAAGTTGTACCCCTGCTGGTAAACAATGCTGGTATACAGTTAACAAGAGACAGGGAGAAGGCTGAGGTACTTAATATTTTTATTAATGGATGAACAGCAGGATGGGGACTGGGAGAGAAAAGTCTATCCCACTGTAAGGAAAGATCAGGTTCATGATCACTGAGGAACCTGAAAGTACACAAGTTTATGGAACCTGATGAGGTGCATCCCACAGTCCTAAAGGAATTGGCTGATGTAGTTGTCAAGCCACTCTCCAAGATATTTGAAAAGTCATGGCACTCAGGAGAAGTCCAGATGACTGTAAAAAGGGAAACATTGTACCCAGTTTAAAAAAAGAAATAAAAAATGGTCCAGGGAAAAAACAGCTTATCAGCATCACCTCTGTGCCTGGGAATATCATGGAATAGATCCTCCTAGA
This sequence comes from Atrichornis clamosus, assembly GCA_013400975.1. Taxonomy (NCBI): domain Eukaryota; kingdom Metazoa; phylum Chordata; class Aves; order Passeriformes; family Menuridae; genus Atrichornis; species Atrichornis clamosus. The sequence goes on along the minus strand of WBMZ01010948.1, from coordinate 121,341 downwards.
AGCTCTGCTAAGGCACATGGAGGACAGGGAGGTGATTCGAGAGAGCCAGCACAGCTTCACCAAGGGAAAATCCAGTTTGACCAACCTAGTGGGCTTCTGTGATGGGATGACTACATCTGTGGACAAAGGAAGGGCTACAGATGTCATTTACCTGGACTTCTGTAAAGCTTTTGACACAGTCCCCAACAACAACCTTCTCTCCATACTGGAGAGTAATGGACTGTTACGTGGATTAGGAATTGGTTGGATCATTGCATTCAGAGTTTAGTGGTCAAGGGCTCAGATAACTAGTTAGTATCAGTGATGAATGGTATCCCTCAAGGGTCAGTACTGGGACCAGTGTTATTTGATATCTTCGTTAATGGCATGGACAAAGGGATCAAGTGCACCCTCAGCAAATTTGCAGATGACACCTAGCTGAGGGGTGCAGTGGACACTCCTGAAGGACAGGATACCATCCAGAGAGACCTGGACAGGCTCGAGAAGTGGCCCCTGGGAATCTCATGAGGTTTAACAAGACCAAATGCAAAGTGCTGCACGTGGGTCAGAGCAGCCCCCGGGACAGGCTGGGGATGAACAGATCAGAGCAGCCCTGCCCAGAGGGACTTGGGGGTGCTGGGGGTGAGAGACTGGACATGAGCCGGACATGGGCACTGCCAGCCCAGAAAGCCAAATGTGTCCTGAGCTGCATTCAGAGCTCCACGGGTAGCAGGGCAGGGAGGGGATTCTGCCCCTCTACTCTGCTCTGATGAGACCCCACCTGCAGTACTGCCTCCAGCCCTAGGGTTCCAGTACAGAAAGGGCATGGACCTGTTGGAGCAAGTCCAGAGGAGGGACACCAAGTAGATCAGAGTTGATCCCCTATGAGGAAAGGCTGAGAGAATTGGAATTATGCTGCCTGGAAAAGACTTGATTTCAGCCTTCCAGTATCTGAAGGGAACTTACAGGAAAGATGGAGCAAGAACATGTAGTGACAGGACAAGGGGGAATGGGTTCAAACTGAAAGAGAGTGTTTTCAGATTAGATATTAGGGAGAAATTCTTTACTGTGAGGGAGATAAGGCACTGGAAGAGGTTGTCCAGAGAAGTTATGACTGCCCCATCCCTGAAGATGGTCAAGGGATGGTTCAGTGGAGCTCTGAGTAAACTGGTCCAGTTGAGGGTGTCCCTGCCCATAGCATGGGTGTTGGAATGAGATGATCTTCAAGGTTCTATTCCAACTCAAACCATTCTATGACCCTATGACTTAAGTCATCTAAGGGCGGTTTCCTTGACTATCACTAGAATAATTAGGCTGGACACTAGGAAAAAATTCTTCACAGAAATAGTGATTGGACACTGGAATGGGCTGCCCAGGGAGATGATAGAATCACGATCCCTGGAGGTGTTTAAAGATTGAATGTGGCACTTAGTGTGATGGTCTAGTTGACAAGGTGGTGTTAGGTCATAGGTTGGACTTGATATCTCAAAGATCTTTTCCAACCCAGTTAATTCTGTGATTCTGTGATTCTGTCCTTCTGCCTGAAAGCATCTCATCCCAGTTCAAAATGATTTGACCTTCTGAAAAAAATGATTAAATCTAGTAGTGATGGCATTGCTTCCTCCAGTAATGGTTGTTCATGTCCGTCTTAATCTGCTACAAAGGAAGCTAAAAATATCATGGAGCAACCAGTGCTGAAATTTCTGGGATTTTGGAGGCAATAGAAACAGTCTCTAAAAAAGAAATTACTGCTTTTCGTTATGTCCTTATTAGCATAATGAAAATTTAAAACAACCCCAAAAGAGCCAGTCTTAATATCAACAGATTTAAAAATGCTAAGCATGTACATGATATTATTTTTCTTTATGTGCATGAGAAAAGTCAGATACTTAAGGTGTGTTTTGTAATATTACATAGAAAGGATAAATGTGGAGATAAAGGAATCTGGATAATAACATTTCTATGCTGTACATGACTTGTTACATAGTTTTACATACATCTTAGTTTCCAGCTAAGATCAATGGCATAATACTTATTTGCTTTAAAAATACACATTTATAGGTGTAACTATGAATCCAGGATTCAGAATAATTGAAGAAGCAAATTGGGCACTGAGATTTCACCCAGAATACCTTTTTTTCCTCCAAGTTTACCACAGGAATTAGTCTGTATTTTTAGAAGTAGTAAAGTGGCACCACAGGGAAGGATCTGTAATGTCAAACTCCTATTTCTGGGGATCTAAGATGCACATTATGTGTGTTTTGAGGTCTCTAGTTAAGACTAGCAATTTGGACTACCTCTAGCTTGTACTTGTGTATTGAAAATGTTAGTGATGGGTGTGGTTTAGATGTTCTTCTGAAGCCTGTTTTCTATTTCCTTTCTAGGGGACAAGAACCCAGTATGTGCCCCCAAGACCACTTAAGAAGCAAAACCAAGCAGCAAAGAAATTTGGGATTATTAACTGCTATATTTCAAAGCGCATGCCTGAGTGTAAAATGAAATGCTCATCTAGACATAAGTCTGTCTAGAGCTGTTAGTAAATTTCCAACCTCTATACTAATCAAAATGTGACTGGACAAGTCCCTGAGCAACATGATCTAAGTTGGCTCTCATTTGAGAGGGCGCTCATTTGAGAAATCTTTGACCCACAAAGATTTCTTTGACTCTAAATTATGTTTTTTTGTGCCCCGATAGATGGAAGATGTTGCTGTCATAGCAATACATTTAACGGTGTAGCTATTAATCTATAAACTGTGTTATCACTTCAATTTGTTGAAAATTATTTTCATTCTTTCATACTTTCATTTTTCTAATTTTCATAGCTATAGAAATTTTGATTTATGAAACCATTCAAAGTGTACTCATGAGAATTTACATCCCTCATTTCTAGATGGCTATAGAAACATCTGAATAAAAAACCACTGAGAAGTAATTAAAGTGGAAACATTCTCCATACAGACCCTACTGAAAATAATTTGAGAGTATCTTTAACTTCGCCTTACTTCAGAAGAATGATCAAGGCTTCTTCAAGCCATAGGACAAACCAATTCAAATATCTAAATGGAAATATTTTTTATAGCATGAATATAAAATCTTGGTGAGTGAGGTTGAGAAGAGAGGTTGAAGAAGGAGCTCAAAGCAGAGACAATAGCATTGCATGCTCTTACTCTGTACACCATAACCAAAAATTTCTGATGCATTGTCTGATGAGGCTGTATGGCCACTAAAAGAAAAGTTGCCACTGAAGTGTGGCACTTTGTTGTCCTCTATGAACACCTGAAATGTGGTGTTACATATGAACATATAGGCTAGTGAAAGGTCTCTCTAATTTGCGCAGTCCCAAGCAGAACAAATTGCATTTTTTCCAGCAAATGACTCAATATATGTAAGTTTGCATGTTCATGTTTTTTGGTATGTAAAGGGGTAAGAAAGTGCATATTCGTTCTAAATCCTTTGTTATTTCTCAAAGAGTAAAAAGGAATTGTTAAACTCTGGCATCATAGTGGAGGATAAGATGGAACACAGAAGACTATTTTATATTTTCTTCTGGGGACTAAATAGCCATTATTTATGGCACTGTTTTTCATCAGGAAATAGACAATCAACCAGCAAGTTTCTCTGAGCTTAACCTCTTTGGTCCTCAGGAAGATAAGTTTTTCTCTGTTTGTTTGGGTTTTGTTGGGTAATATTTGTTACCCTGCTTTAGTTTATTTTAAGGGAAAATCTTTTTTTTTTTTTTTTTTTTTTAATATCAGAGAGGTACATATCACAGCTACTGGTAAACTGCCCGTAATTCCCTGTATTACATTCTCCAGGGAGCCTTCTGTAAGGAAAACCAATGATTTTGGCTTTTCAGGTGTAGATTTGCCCTTAATTTTATATTTTCACCGTCTTAGATTTTGCACAATCAATAACAGCAAAAAAAGAAAAAAAAGCAAAAAGAAGAAAAAAAAGAAAAAACCCACCCAGTGTCATTTAAAGCTGGTAAGTTCAGATCTTCCTCCTGGACATCCATTAGGAAATTTGCCTGCAAAATTTTTTTGTATTTCACTTCCACACTCCTGAGAGAAATATATCAATAACAAAACTTAACAAAAAACCCCAAACCAAAAAGTTCTTTAAGTCTCATTCATCTTTTTTCAGTTCATTTGGAACTAAAAACTACTGACTTTTTCCTGTCCCAGCCTTTCTTCAGTCTATGCCCCATTCCTAAAAGAATTAGTTGGTTAGTTTGATTAAAACAGCTCCATTGCAGAAGAGGATCACAAGCAGCATGAAGAAATTGACAGGGATGTCCAGCTCAAATATTGACTACACAGTTGCTCTTAGGGTCATATGGGTACTTGTGGGAAGACATAGTGATGGATTATGATGAAATGCTGAACATCCAAGAAAATGAATAATTTTTGAAACATGAAAAAATATGAGTTCAGACCTTGGAAGGAGACCGGGGAGTTTTGGGATGGAATGTCAGAAGCACCAAGCATCGGACAAAAACTCACTAACTCCACTCACCATGGAATGGGACTTCCCTTCAGTGTGTTAATGCTGAGATTTTCCCATCAACTCACTCCCCATCAACTTCACTCCTAAAACATGGTAACATCCATCGTGGAATACCTTAGGAACCTGTTTTTCAAATTCTACCAGGGTGTGCTGGATTTGGCAGAGGGAGAGTCAATTTTCTTCACAGTAGTTAGTATGGGGCTAGATTTTGGATTTGTGCTGAACACAGGATGGTAATATAGATACGTTTTTGTTTTGGATGATAGGGCTTACACTGAGCCAAGGCCTCTTCTGCTTTTTATATACTTGCCATGCTGGTGTGGAAGTTGGAGGTGCATGGGAGTTTGGGAGGAGATACACCTGGAATGGGTGACTTTAACTGATGTAGTGGTTCAATCCTGGCTGGGTGCCAGGTACCCACCAAGCCACTCTATCACTCCCCTTCCTAGTGGGACAAGGGAGAAAAATAAAATGGAAAACAACTCATAGGTTGAGATAAGACAGTTTACTAAAGCAAAAAAGGAAACTCAAAAGTTTTTATGCACATAAGCAAAGGGAAAAGTTAATCTCTACTTCCCATCAGCGAGCGATGTTCAGACATTTCCCAGGAAGCAGGGCCTCAGCACACGTTGTGGTTGCTCTGTGTGGATGTTACAGGCCTGGGTGTAAAGAGATTTCAGTTTCCTGACAGGTGTCTGTGTGAAAGTAAGGCTTTCTCAAGGACACTGCAGGAAAACAATTTAAAAGTATTGTAAACTATGGTGTTGTTATGAGACCAAAGAAGAAAACACATGAGGTAAGAGTTATTGCGTCCAGCCAATCCCTCTGGGGGGTGGCTGGTCAGTGAACCAATGACCTTATGTTAGTCCAGCGTGCTAAGGTATATCAGCACCTTTGTAAATATAATAAAGAGGTCGGTTTGCATCTACATAAGGCCGTCCGTGTCGTTGGTGTCCGGGCTCGCTAGCGACGGCTCTGGTAGGCAAACATTCTAGAATAATGAAAGTGCCGTGTACTACCTACCTTCCTTAGCTTTTATACCTGAGCTGACCTCGTATGGTATGGAGTATCCCTTGGGTTAATTTGGGCCAGCTGGCATGGGAGCAAGTGGTTGCATGGGGCTTGGTTGCTGACTGGGGTTAAATCACAACACAGAGTTAAATGGAAGAACCTGAAGGGTGTATGAGCAGCACAGGTCAAACAAGTTTTGAAATTTGCCACTGGAAGAAAAAGAAAAGGAAAAAAATATAGCTAGCTTCACTCTGTTGTTCTTTTATTTTTTCTTCCTGTTCTATTAGGTGATTAATGACAAATTGTGTAGATGATAAATAATTTTAAATATTCATAAATTAATTTAATGCTCATGTGTATGGGAGACTAATAGCCTTATCTAGAGCCAGACAAAGCTTAGGCAGGCATTGTGCAGGATTTTCACATGGCTCTGCCAGAGCAACTAAATCTTTATATTTAACGCTCCTACTAATATTCCAAGGACAGGCTCTTTTTGTTTTGTAGATATGAAAAAAGATGCACTCATCTCACAAAATGTGTAGATTAAAATAACAGGAATTCACTGACATGCAAATACCATGCTTGCTGTCAGGGAAATAGGTTGGAGGATGTTTAATCATGGATCTCCTTATATAAGTGTTCTCTTGTACAAGTGGTCTGGCTCTGCCCAGTCTCCATGTACAAAGGCAAAGTGAACAGATCTGGAAAAAAAATATTTGCTGTCTTTCTGCTTCCCAAAATATTGTGCAGCTGCAACTTCTTGCTCCTCAATGTATCTGTGTGCATCCCTCCAGGTCAGCTACCTTCTCAGACCTCCCTCAGGATAAGGAGATGACAAGGATAAATCAGGGCTTCAACAATCCTCTAGTAATGGCCGAAATTCCTAAACCTCTAGAGACCCTATTGTCAACCTGTAAAAGACCATTTCAGCAGAGCTGCTGCATGTTTCTGGTAGTACTGGCTGTTTCTGCATGGAATGCTGGTTACTAAGTGCCGTTCAGGTGTGAAACAAGTACAGGACTATTAAGATTGTCTAATCACCTTCATCCTCGTATCTACACAGAGCTATTAGAAGGTCTCTTTACACATGCTGCAGAAACCTAGTGGCAAAAATCCTGCCCAACGTTGGCAACCTCTAATGGGTGACAGAGCAGCAGGGATCTGAGACCAGTATCAACCCATTATCAATATTTATTCACTTCAGTAGGAATCATTAAAGCCTTGAATCAGCTACAAAGGCATATTATGGGTAGGAGAATCTGATGGCTGGTAATGTGACGGGAAAAGAATGAAATAGGAGAGATAGGATGAAAGGAAGGCATATTGAAACTAGAATAACTTTGTGTTCAATGAAGTTCTGTCTGCCTCATACAGGGCAGCTATTTATATATTTCTCTGTATTTCTTGAATTTATTAATGACTGAGGAAGAAGCCAAGAAAATATTGCATAAAGTATAGTACAGACTACATAGCCAAGTCAATCTCACTCTTGTACCATTAAATTAAAGGCAACAAGCCCTGAATCATGGCCAACTAAAAATGGAACACCTGTATCTTATTTATTATGAGTTTACAACAGAATACAAAGTCTTGACTTTTATGGGTGAAAATTTTGTAGATCATCCCAGAAGCTCATAACAACACTTCCGCCTTCTGACCAAGACAACAGCAGCAGAGCTAAGAACAAAAACAACCAAGAAGATCAACATATTCAACCTCTTGCTCTTAGGTGTCTACCCCTTGTAGCTTCTGAACTCAATGCCAAAGTTTTAAACCAAAATAGACATAAACCAGACAATACAACAACAACAAAACTGTTGAGCTACTTCCCTCCACTCCCAAACACATAGTGATAAAATCAGAATATGACAGAAATATTTACTCTTGGTAGACCGAGGTAGCTTTCTCATCCTGAGGTACTGCAGTCACAGAAAGCAGCTTTCACTGCTAGCAGTACTCTCCCTCTGCCCCTCTGATATTCTTAAATACATGAGATACACGTTTTCTCACTTTGATAGGAGCCTAATTTTCCCCAGATGAATACCGAAGGCTCTCCTGGGAACAACTGAGGAGTTTCAGGGCAGATCAGAGCCTGGATTTCTAGCTCTGCAGGAAACTCTGACACTCTAAAGCAGAGTCAAGCTTCAGCACTGAATAGAAAAAATTCCAGGTGTGGATGACAAATCAAGAAAAAATCACCATACAAGAAAATAAACAAAAATGCCCGGACCAAACCCAAGTCCATCAATTTCCATCCAATATTTCATACAAGTCCATCCAGTATTTCAGTACAAAGAATGAGGCATCTATGCTGCTCAGAGACATGATAACCTGCTTCCAGCCTCTCTATCATACAACTGAGTACTTGGCACTACCAGCAGTCAGGGCCCCTCAAGCCTTTCACATCTGCAGTAGAAAGCCTGGAAGCGCTGGGAGCCCTGACGTGAGCTGGGTCTCCCAGGCCTGCCAAGCAAGCTGTTGGGGAGGTGGGTGAGTGGCAGCACCTCTGCTGAGTTTCTGTCAGAAAATATGAGAAAAACTGCATGCTTCCAGAGAATATTTAAATTTTGTCAAAGCAGCATTTTCCTTCACAGTAATTCCTCCACCATGAAATTTTTGTCTCTCCATTTTTTAGTGTTATCCTGTTTGGTTTTTTTGAGATTTACTTCCCCCATGCCTCCCTTCCCCCCCCAGCCTTGCCTTTTATTTGCTGTCTTCAGCCTCACACTGCTGTGAGGCATGGTCTATACAGGGCACAGGGAGGAAGCAACCACTCCTACGTGCTGCACTGATGGAAGGAAGCTTCCTACTCCTCATCTCACAACTCACTCATCTCACGCACTATATTTAAATCCTAAATTAGCATGTGCATATCAGCCCCCAACAAAAGGTCAATAGAATAAAAAATTCAGTTAACATGTCCAGCTATTCCTAAAATAATTTCATAATTAATATTGCTCAACACATACATACTGCTCTAACAATGATCTCTGCCATGGAGTAGACCAGAGCCATGCTAGTCATTCCTAGTCTTAGCAAAAGGTGCAAAAGAAAAAAAATAACAAAAACTGAGATTAAACTATTACTGTTGGGTTTATCAGGAAGAGAAAAACATTATTGTGTATTAGTTGCAGTTGCAGTAATGTAACGTTTCCTGAAATAAAGAGCTTTCATATAAGAAGTGATAGCTCCTCACTACTCTCATATTGACTTAAAGACATCACTCACCTGTGACATTTTCTACTACAGGATATTTTTGTGGCAAATACTGATTTCTAAAGGATTATTTCTATGAAGATTATTATTAGAATAGAAATACAAGGGTCACCAATACTCATGTTTATGAAAAACTGACTTCCTGATGAGCAAAAGAATACAGTTCAATTTTTAATAGGAAAAAAAACAAACCAGCTTGAGGAATAGGAAATTCTGATTCCTGTAACTCTGATTCTGACACTGACTCCTTCCACAGCCTTGGGCAGGGCACTTGAGTTCTCTCTGTCACAGAGAACTACCTCTTTTGGTTCTTTGAATGATTGATTCTGTTAATGCTTTTTAAGTGCTTTGCTAATGAAATCCAAACAAATAAAAATCTACCATATTATAACAGTATCAGAGGTTTTATTTCCTTGTTTCTTTTTAAAGCATCAGATCCTGAACACCATTGTGCCACAGTAATTACTTTTTTTAAAGAAAAGTCACAGAATATTAATCTATAATGCAGTTTTCAGGTTTCATGATTCCCCAACATTTAAAAAGAGGCAATTTCTACTATAAGAACTTTTGTGATAAGAATACAATAGATATTTGGCTTTCAAAATTAATGTTGTGACAGAATCTGACACATATATAGTTGTATCCCAAATGTTACTTCAGCAAATAAAAATTATTTTGTTTGAAAGTACAAACAAAATTTACAAAGGCACAGGCAAAGGCATATTTTTGACCAGTAAAGCTTTTTGAATAGTCTCCAAATATTATCATCCTCCAAACCTAATATTCTGTCTCTGTTTTCTATTTAATAATAGGATCCCCTCCAAAACTGCCACCCTCTTGAAGGTGTGTCTGAGTAATGAGCACAGGAAGAAATCAAAAGCACAAATACTCAGGTACAAACCAGGTTGGAATTTGCTTTTATCCAGTGCTCCCAAACTAATCAGTTTACAGTTTTTCGTCAGCATTTTAATACTCTTCTGGACTGTTTCATCATGGAACAAATGTTGAATTTCTCTCTCATGCAAGATTATCTTGTTTTAGGCGATCTGGTTATAGAATGTCCTCTATGAAGAACAATCTTGTTAATAGCTTTCCTGCTCGAAAACATGTCTTTGTGACATGTCACATCTTGTGTCTGGATATCACCTACATATAAACACCCTCATCTGGATCTCCCCCTGCTTAGACTGATGATGCTTGTTCTGCTTTGGAGTCAAATGTCTCACAAAACACTTATTCAGCTGGTGGAATTTATTTCACATAAAAACAGTTATAAAGAAGTTTTATCTCAATGACCATCATCTTTCTTTCTATAAATCATAGTGTTGCCATTTTTACAGTTTCTCTTGAACACTGTCATCTGTTACATTTTGACTGAAGTGAAAACATAGGTCAAAAACATTTTCTATGGATCCACATGTGCAGGAAAAATGATGTGAATAATATCTCCTCTGAGCCATCATCTGACTTGGGAGACTTGTGCACATAGGTCAAGGTCTGTGAAAACCCTGCGTGAACACTGTGTATTGCTGGACATGAAGAGGAAAAATAATCCATACTTTGCCCCAGAAGCCCAGTATATCTGAAGGCAGTTCTGGGTGTTGGGAAGTTGATGATGTCTGCACATTTACACATGTGCAATCGTGTTATGACTCTGGTATTTTTCCCCAATATTTTTAGTGGGATTAAACCATACATCCCCAGCATTACTATAAGCACTTAAGTTGGGCACAGGTCCAAGAAGTCTTTGTCAAGAGCTTTCACCACATCCTTTGGTAGGGTAGATCTTGTGATAATACAATGGATGATCATGTTATTAATCAGAAGTTACATTAGATACAGATCATATTTTGAACTAATAAAAATATTATTTCATTGTTATGGGATCAGGAGATATTTTCAATAAAAACTCTATACTGTATTATTTGTAACAGATGTGGTTTTGCATTCTACATTTAGAATCACAGCTTTATAAAGTTTTGGGAAGCTCGAATGTTTAACTACAATGATTCTTGTGAACAGTTCACCTCCTGTCTTACATGGTGCATCATGAGTGGGGAGAAGAGGTAGGAGATGTGATCTGAAGACATTTTTCCATTTGAGAATGTGGCTTACAGTCATTGTCACAATGTCAAGAGGAGGTCCTGGCACACAGCAGAGACTAAAAAAAAAAATACTCTGAAGAAAAGGGTATCAGATGCTGCACAATGCACAAACCTCTGCAGAGAGACAGATGCAGGTCAAATGCAATAGCCAAGTGGAGGAAAAAACTATAACAAGTTATAACACAGAATTTCAAGCAGCTAAGACTGTTGAATGAATTGCTGAGACTAAGCTCAGCTCACTAGGAATATAGTTGCTTTGGTAATGGAAACCCAGTTTAAAAAGAAGATGAAAGCCTGTTCAAAAAACAGAAAAAAACCCAAATCCAAAAGCAAATAAATTAATTAGTCCGGAGAATAGTGAAGGTGTCAGCAAATAGGCTGTTGGCTCTTCAAGAGTAAACCTAAATAAAGTTAGATCTGGAGAAAAAGTTCTTTTCCTTCCCAACTATAACTACGACCTTAAATGGTGGGATGCTAAATGCCTTAGATAATATGTTAATTTTATATATGACTGCATATTCTCATAAGAATACAATTTCAAGACAATAGCTATAAATATAACCTAACTATAAATACTTCCCCTTCTAATGAGATTATTGCTATGTTTTATTCCAACATGAGCTAAGAAAGAGATGTACTCTTACAAAGCAACGGTTAAGCTACTGTTATATATGAGTAGCTGAACTGTGCTAAATAAACCTTTTTTTGAGTACTCATCAGGTGTGATTTACAGATAGAGCATCTGAATTTCAAAATGCTTCTCAATAATGTTTAACTAAATTGTGCTACTTGCTATTGCTACTGTTTACCTGATATCATCAATGACGATGTCATCAATATGTCATACCACAGCCACTGAATAACTGATTGAGTGGTATGAAATCAAACACTGGTGTTCAGTGTTACTGATGCAGGACTTCAGGTGTGATAAACATCCTTCATTCTCCATGAAATAGACGTATAAGAGATAACTATTCCCAATCTAGCTATTGGAAACATCAAATACTGTAATTAGAATAAATGAGTGAGAGAGGAGCATTTTAGAATACAGTTCAATAAGCAATTTAAACCAAACTGAGGCCACATTAAAAGAGACAACTTTGCCTTTGGCCCTGTTTCTGGAGGAACTATCAGCCTTTCATATCCTAATCCCTTTGGCGGGCATATGGGTTGTTATGACCACTTGCTGAACTAGGTCAGTAAGTTCTTCTGTGTGAAAGCAAAACAAAATATTAATAACAATTTCCCTAGATGCTATATTATTATTATTATTATTATTATTATTATTATTATTATTGTTATTAGCACTATTATATTATTGTACAACTAAAAACTTTGATCAACAGAAGTGCCACCACCACCACATTGATTCATGTGATTCCTCAATCCAGTTCACTATAAGACTGGAAAATATCTGTGAAAGAGTCAACATAATACAGAGGTGGAAATCAGGAGCAATGGGAGGACAAGGTTGCTTCTTTTGTCTGCTTGTGACTGCTTACACTGGTTCAAAGGTTTCATCTGACTGTAGCCCCTACAACCCGTAAATGCATTACCATTTTTTGCAAAAATAAATTATGACTATGGGATCCAGTAAAGAATTTCAGCAGAAATAAAAGACTCACCTCTGTGTGTGTGTGTGTGTAGGTGTGTGTGTCTGGCTAATAGTATTTTGACATCAACATTCAGTAATCATCAAGTCATTATTTTGTTCTCTGACAACTGTAAATAAGGAATATACTGAGAGATTCTATTTTTCATTTGACAAAAAAATACAGAGAAGAATATACATACAGGTGTTCATAGAACTACAAGTGTTAAGATGAACCAGAGATAGCATTTATGATTAATTAACATACCTTTACTGAATAAATTTAATGAACAAATATAATTATTATTGCCACTAAAATGCACTAGAAACCCAAGTCTGGTTTGGTTTTTTTTTTCAGAGAATCCTTTTAGAGCTTTTAAATAGAAAGTAAGCCAACCACTGTACATTGCAGAATTTTGGTGATAACTGCTAATAAAAATCTTCATGATATAATATTTATTTGTGATTAGATAAAGTATTTTTTACAATATCCTCCTCTTTGAGTTTTGATAATTTAATTTCTAATTTTGATCTGAACTAGAACCAGTAGATAGAAAACCTTGTATATCTGGCAATACAAAAAGTAATATAACCAAGTATTTCCAATTAGTTGCACTTCTAGTTTTTCTAGATTTTTTTATTTTAGGCAGGTGTTAAGGCTATCTGAACTCTCCCTAGGTCAGTGTGTATACTAGTTACTATTATAAAAGTGATGTTGCAAACGACATCTTTAAAAAAACCCTGTGATCTCAGCAGTTTTATGATTGTAAAATACTTATCAGCACTCAGAAACAAGACAGAGAATGTTAACACTGTCTCTTGTGCCATAATCAATAGACTAATTAACCAAATCTGGCACATTTAATATGACTACATAGCCACCAGCTATATAACTTGACTTTCAGATTCCATTCACAAAGCTGACAGCTAGAAAAGAATTGTTTTATTTACAAAGGACCTACTTGAGAAAGAAGTCACTGAGACACAACAAACATGAAATGTCAGGATATCTTTACAGTCACTTTTCTGAATATATTTTGTGTTATACAAAAGAATTGTTTTTGCCGTATTACATCCACATCATATTAATCACCTGAACCAGTTCCATTATGTCTTCCCTTCTGCATTTCAAACAACTTAGCCATACAGAACAGATTTATGAACCTTGAGAGGAGTACCATAAAAAAGGAGAAAAAAAGCAAACAACCTGTGTTTACTGTGTCTAAAATGGAAAAACCTGTGTGTACTCGTATACAAACAAAATTAGAAGTTTCTGTTCTGAGAAAAAAATGCCTGAAAAACACCACAGCTTAAGGAGATATCATTGTATTCAGTGTAGGAGGTGAAGACAAGAGACAATTTATTCTGCAGCTGGTTTAGAAATAAACACAGCCATGGAAGATAAGGAGTGAAAGAGGGATAAATCCTCCTGAAGCAAACTTGATGGACAGACAGGCTGCCATTAACAATGCTGTTGCCTTTGTAAGTACAGAGTGATGTGGAGATACCCTTGCATTTATACTGTAGACATGGTCCTTAAAGGTTTTACACCTCCAATTCCTTAGAATTATCAGCTATCTCCAGCCTGTCACTCATCCTGGCAATCTTAGATTTCTAGCTTGCAGGCCAGGCAGATTATTGACAAAGCAATTCAGGATGATATAATACACCCTGACAAACAACAGTGAGGGGGATTGTGTTTACCACTTTCACTGCACCAATTCCGCTAAATTAATTCTTAATGCCAAAAGTAAACTTTCACTTGATAAGCATTCACTCCCCTTCCACTATTGTTTAGTGGCACTACCTTCCCTCTGAGTAAAGTAGCAATGCATCTTGATCCATCTAATTTAAATTGCTTCCCCTTAATAAAAGTGAGAAGATTTTTCATGCAATATCAAGCTAGACGACAGTTAGCAAAAATGCTGGCATGCAATAAAATCAAAGCTATAATTTAAAAGGAAAAAATAGGCAGGAACATTTCAAATTTAGGTGTACTTCACTGTCGTCACCTTACCTACGTTTACTGAGTCTGTAGAATATACGGTGTGAAGATCACATACTGTTGAGAGATACAAGCACTCAGACAAACATGTAAAATAAAATTGTCTCTGGGAAGATTTTTTTTCCTTTCTTTACCCCCATCATGATTTTACACAAGGGCATTTTTTAGTTGTGAGATTATGCAGTCTGTGGATAGAAAAAGAAAAAGGGGTTAAAGACCCCTAGCAATAGGGATGATTCTATACACTGCTGAACTACTGAACTGATTACTTTGACTAGTTTCATAAAAGGATTATTTTATGCATGCAGGATGACAAAATCACTGATTTAACACCCAATGCTTCAGCTGCAACTCATGCAAAGGTGTGGAAGAAAACATCACATTTGCTTACTTATCAATATTGATTAATCTCTTCTGTGTCATTTTTATCAGACACAGCAATGCTAATCCAGAAAAGTTTTATGTGCCAGGAGTTCAGTCATTTGCATGAGATGAAGTTAATTGTAAGACAGAAGTTAAAATCCAAATCCCAACTGTCTTAAATGGAAGAAAGTGTTAGACAGTGGTCTGCTATTTCTTCTGAACACTGAAAATAAACCTCTAATCTTACCTAGAGGTACAAGTCCCTTGGCTTTGGAAGTACTCTGACTAAACATTGGTTCAGGTTCATCTTTACAGCAGAATTTGCAAATTCAGAACAACCAGATGAATCACACACTTTTTCAGCTGTTTTAACCCTGCTGAGTAGAAATTATGCCAAAACAAAAGGGAATTTCTGATAACTAAATATATGCTTGAATTGGATCATATAGAAAATTCTTTACTACATCTCCAGCACTTAAAACTAAGTTAGTAGGAATATGTCTTAAACGCTATAGCAACTGTGCTCATGGGACCTATGCTAGCTGGATCTTGATGGCCAAGAATGAGATTTTTGACCATTTCATTTTACACCACTCCATTAGATACCTTAGGTACTTTCACATTTATTCAAAACTTCAGCATGAAGTTCTTCTTCTGAAAAACAAGTCTTTTTAGGAAAACAGCAGCAAAAGTGCTCAAAAACTTTGGGGTTTTTTTAAGAAGAAACAAGGAGAATCAAGAAAATTGATTTACTTCAGTTTTTTGATAATTATGAATTTCTGCCTAACATAAGAAGGAAAAGAAACACTATGAGAAAAGACATCATTATTCTGAAGAACAAAGAAACATTATTCTGAAGAACATCTTCCCAGTTTTGGTTTTCTGCAAAATATTATGATCACAACTCACAATCAAAGACTGAAATACACTCTTCTCACACCTAGTAGGGTTATGGTTTGGTTTATGACTGTTTCTCCCTCAATGTTTATGGAAAAATTGTTATTTAATTTAATAAGCATGTTTTTGTCCTTTTCCAAATACTTAAATATTTGGATAATTTTCAGACCAAAGTGGCCTTCCCTATTTCCTATATCTGAAATGTAGCAATTCATGAGTCCTGTTGATATTTGGTTGAGAACCTTCCAGTGAGGGCACCCATAGATGACACTCATTTGCCAGGGTGAAACTTTTCCTCTCCACCTCCCTCTGAAATGTGTTTCACATTTTCCTCTCTTTTAAATATTAATGTATTGGCTTGCTGTGTCTTGGCATTGGATATCATTACCACTAATGATATTTGCTAACAATCTTTTAATATGACGACAGGTTTAAAATAAAAATGCACTGGGAAGCCAAAGCCACTGTAAGTCATTGAGATCCAGACTCCTAAGACAACTGGAGGTGGCTTGGCATTCAAGCATATCTATTTAGACAAAGATGTTTTTTAACAGAGTTAATTACACCAGTACAAACCTTAGATAGGTGCAGGATGAGAGATTGGAAGGTATCTTATTACTGGAATCTTCTGAGCTATAAGACCAAGCTATTGCACTCATGGTCTATATTTTTAGGAATAATGCAATCTCATAGATCAGCCAAATGGCTTTTAAAACTCTATCCTCAATTTTCAGTCACATTTGGTAATATTAATTAAATAGTCAGAAAAAATAAAGTTCATGAACAAGTTGCAGTGTTCTATGACTGCTGAGGAACTACCATTTGATGAATCTTTTCTAATCTGATGTTAACTGTAGCAGTGCAGCACATTTGAGGCAACCAAAATTACTCAGCTTTAAAATGTAATTTTGATATATAAAGATAGACGAATGCATGCATACTTTGGAAATAGATTGTTTCAACGTTTTTTTTATGTTCTGTGAAGTAAAGTTAAGGGAGCATTAATGTGGTATCACAGCAACAGGAACAAAAAATATTATTCTGTGCTACCCTAAAGCATGATTAAAAAAAAAAAAACTTAACTCTAACACCTTCATTATGGACAGCTGGAATGGGTTCAAGCCTTTAAAAGTTCTACCACCTCAAGAGCAGCACCTACAATGGGTTTTGACCTCCGAAGAGGCTGCAGATACAAAGGGCAAATATTCTGAGGTGATGGGAAATCCTGCAAATAACAACAAAGGAAATATAAACTTGACTAGACTGCGCATGCTGACAGAAAGCAAAACTCTCCGAATTATAACAATGATAATTTGTTAATTTTAAGTATTTCTAAGCAGATGACGGCCGACTCCCCAAAAACCTTTCTGTTAAGAATCCTCAGTGTAAATCTCTCTGACATAGTGTAATGCTACTTCATCTCTGCTGCCAGCTGCGCTGGGACACATAAAGCCCCTCATTAGTTCACGCCTCCGCTTACAAGGATTGCCTTAACAAAACAATCTACTGTGTGTTAATGACCCTTAGAATTAAGACATGACTGTGGCAAAACAAAAAATACCTTTGACTTTTAAAAGTTATTTGGTAACAGCAGTGCAGAGCTGCTTTCTATTTGCTTTTTTTCCTCACACATTTTAGTTCAGGCAGAAAATAGGTGATGCACTCTGGAGAAACACATAGTGAAGTCAGATGGAAAATCTTGCCTTGTTTCAGATATGAGTTCAATTCATCCTTTCCTGCATATGAGACAATATACACAGAAGAAAACACTGCTGACATGTTTTAACTTCACTGGTTTTGGAGATGTTTTCTCTTCAGCTGGCACTTTTAATCATCATCTGAAATATTATATATGTGATTACTGGAGATGGTCATGAAATCAGTTTAACTTTGGCTTTTCATCTGGTGTTCACTGAACACCACTGTTCAAAGTTCTTTTGATAATTTTGTCAGTTAATTCACATCTAGCAAAGTGCAATAAAAAAAGGTAGATGTAAGGTTGTCACCTTTTCTATTACTGCTCAAAGCTCCTGGGGGAGGGTCTGCAGATTTTACAGGGGAAAGGGTGGAAAAGGGTTCTAAAATTCTGGAAAAGAATACTGGTCTTGTAGTTAAAAAAGGAGAACTGGAGCTCACCTGTCATAAGCAGGTACTTTGGTTCAAAACTATTCCCTAGAGCCATGCTTTGCAATTGAGCATAAGTCAGAACAATGTGTCAAGACTTGGAGCACAGCTCTTCAATGTCTAAAGCAACTATTAGAGAAAGAGCTAAAAAAAATTTGGTTGTCAGCATAATTTGAGTTTAAAATGATTTTAAAGGAATGTTTAATTCCTAATTAGCCTATTCAGTGCATTACAATGTACATTTATATCCAGTAGTTAATAAACCCATCTTTTAATGTAGCATACCTTGTGTGTTATGTAAGTGTCCATAGAAAAAGGGTTGCTAAATTAGCTGTGACCTTTAGCACACACAGGTCACATTAGAGAAAATGCTGTATAAAAGAAACATAAAAAAAACCAGCTGCACACCACCAAAAGTTTTACCTCTGCCTGTAAGGAGAAAGATAAAGGTTTGCTGTTAAGCTTATACACCTCACTTTTCTGCTTTAGTAATATCTAGGTGACTTATTTTGTTGAATACACATATTTTGTTTTGCATATGGTTTGTTATGGTACAAGGATTTACACTATATACCAAAGCAAAAAAAAAGATTTTGCATCAGGAATGATGCTCTGGTTCATGATCCACCCTGGCACCCAAAGATCAGCACCTTTCTCCCCTCTCCATGGTGCAACACAGTCCACAGCTCTTAAGGGAAAACACCACAGCGTTCAATAGTGAAAAAAAGTAGATGAATATGGTAAGTCACTGCATGAATGTCAATTATCACTTCATCCTTAATATTTGTGAATGGTTTATATATTTCTGCTGCAGGAAGCTATAAGAGTAAAGGGAAATATACCTTGAGTCCTATCATCTCAGAACTGGGAAACACTATTCAGGTCAAGGGCTGAATGTCACTGCCCATGATTTTCACAGCGGTATTGCCCTGACTCTGAGGTTCTACCAATTACAGGCATTTTCAGGACCTCTCTGAACTTTTCCAACTATACTCTTTGCAAGGAGACTTAACTGTGAGAGACAGTCTGAACCAGTCTAAATTGAGACAGTGGCACTGAATTAAGTAGAGTTGAGTACAAATGAAATGCCTTAGAAGTGCTGGTTCTGACAATTCCATGTACTCTCAAATTTTACAGACCATTAGCATCCACATCCTAGATATAAGCAAGAGTTGGCACTGCTCTAAGACCTTTTTTAATAGCATGATTAATTTTTAAGTTAAATTAAAATAGAAATATCTCTGATATCATATAAAATATCTAGTGTCACAAAAACCCACGAATGTATAGATAACAAAGATGAATCACACTAATTTTCAGATCCTATAACATTCATCTTGAGAGAGAAAATAATTCTTCGAAGAAAAGAGATTTGCCTGTCACTCTATCTAAAGCAAAATATGAGTTAGTATATTTTAAGAAAACAAGTTGCAAATATTCTAATTGTAAGATTGGATGCAAGTGGAAAATAAAATAATTTATTAAAAAATACTATCCTCTATATTGTAATTTTTATATGAGAATTAAGGATTAGGTAGTGATAAATAAATCAGATGTAGTGGCTTTGTTCCCAACAATAGCAGAAAGGTAGGAAAAGGCAGGATGAATAGGAAAAGAGCCAGCAATCATATCATACACCAACCACAATGATGTTACTTCATGAATCCATAAATTTGCAAGTGAAAATTGTACAGCTTTTTTTTTTTTGTATTTCACAGCTGTGCATTTGCAGCTTAAAAATATGTAAGTTCTTTTTTAAAAAAAATTGTGCACAAGTGTTTGTGGTTGACAGCTAGATGTTCGGTTACTGCAGGGAAAAGAAAACAGAGTAGCAAAGCCTGGGTCAAGAGCGTCTCATCTGGTTGCTGAGCTGAAAATCACAATCCAGTTGATGAAGCTATCTGTTAAACAAAGAAACAATAGCCTTTTGACTACTAAGTGGTGAAAACTGATCAAAGTAATTTGGGACAAACCTTTTTGGCACAAATTAACATGCTTTCCTTAATGAGGGAGTTCTTCACTCACAAAATGTGAAATCCTCTGCATTATAACAGAAATAACTCTTTGCTTAACTGAAAAAAGGAAAAGTCCTTAAGGATTTATTTTGACATGTAATTATTCTTTCTCTATACTAAAACACCCAAAACCAAAATGAACAAAATCCTACCAACCAAACAAAAAAAATTTCCTTATGTTGAGACTGCATCAATTCAGAAAGAGATAAAATGCAGATAAAATACCTGTGATAGAGGATGTTTTTATATCTCCTTGAACAAAAGTAAAACTCTTTATTAGAGGTTTGCAAGCTTTTGTCTCTACTTTTACTTGCCCTGAATCATTAATAAAAATAAGCATAAGAGCATGAGACAGCATTTTTTGTGAGACTGGTATTTACAGGGAAAAATTTGAGCTTCTGTCTTCAAACTGTTATCATTAAGTTCCTGTATGTAAATCTAAAATCTGTCTGAGTTAAAATATTTTAAAAGTCGCAGCAGTTTAAGTGGCTTATGGAGACAGAGAGTACTCAGGATTTTATGTGATTGTTGAGCTTTGAAATATACAGGCAAAACAATATATAATATATTTATGTATGTACAGAATCATCCTAAAAATTCACATGCATTAAAAAAAATGCATCTCATACTTCATTACTGTATAAAGTATTGTGAGGTTAAATCATTCAGCTGAAGTCCTGAGATCTGAAAAACCTTCTTTGGTGCAAGAACAGGAGAGGATGGTAGAATAAAGTGTATTTAATGTAGTGTTGTATTTCCTTATCAGCTAAATATTGGACATATCAGGAGGTGTATATCTGAGTTTAGGTTATCTCTAGTATGTACCTGTGCACTTGAAAGTATTGATATACTTTTTTTTGAAACTGTGAAAATACTTACCAACAGGTCAAGTCTCCATAAAGAAGAAGCATTAATATATTGCAACAGCTCCAATATCTTTGTCAGACACATACCAGATACATACACAATCATACTCTGCCTACAGACATAAAGGTCTGTTTAAACTCCTTCAGTCCAAGGATGATTGAAAGCTGTCTGAAATCACGCCAGAAATACCCTACCTACTAAATTGCTCTTTAGGTATAAGTATGCTTTCAATGCTTTTTCCAAGGAACCAAGGAAAAACATATATTTCTTACCTCCATACAGGGTGTAATAAAATCAAAATGATCACATCTTTAAAATTTGGGCAATAAAAACATTCAAAGACATCTATAGTTCTTTTTCTTATATGACAAGGCCAAATATTTTGTTTGGTATTTATTCATATCCAAGACTACAAATGTCCCAGCAGATCTGTCATGCTTTTGGGCTGACATCCCAATCTGAACAACTTAAAGGATCTTGGGATCTGGGTGCGAATTTTACAGCTACCAGCACTGATACCAGAAAGGACTTGCTCCTCACCAATTAGTTCAACACACTCATTAAGGACATATAGAAAGTCTAAAATTATGAGTCTAAAATTAGCTATTTCTGCAATAGGTCTGAGTAATTTTTGAAATGAAGTCCTAACTGCCATCTCCATTCAGCTAGAGTCTCTGAGTGTTGAAGGCATCTCTGTGAGAAAAGCTCATAATTTTGGAATGCTTCACCAGTAACTAGAATCTCAGACAAACTGTAATGGAAAATTGCATGAGAAATGATGATGTTCTAGTAGACGTTAAAAAAACACAGCAGAAGCCAACTTCTGACCAACTGGGTCATGAAGAAAATTATTTGAAATAGAAAAAGTTTAAAAAATAGTAGCAGATGAAGTTGAATACCTAAGTGGTACAAAGCTAAAGAAAAAATGATGAGACTATGACTAGTGCTTAATCACATAGGCATATTTTAACCTTATTTAAATATATCCTATTCACTTTGCCATTCAGCTTTGTATTTGACCAAATTTACAAGCTGTCTTAAGTAGTTAATTGATGCTTCCCATTTAAATTTAAAAAAAAGAGCCTTCTTCATGTCATATCAATATGTTGCCAATCCCAGGTGCTATAATACAGGTTTAGGTACATGCAAATTGACTTTTTGCAGGTTTATAGCTTATCTGGTGCAAGACTACATTTTGTACTGAAATGCAAAACAGGTCATGTATTTGTTTTTCTACATTTTTCCTTTGATAGAAAAATCAAATCTCTGCATAAGGAGACCCTGTCCACATTATACCCTGGAACAAACCTGCAGCAAACTGAAATGTTTGCTACAGAAATCTGAGCTTAACACTGTAGAAACATTTTCTGTTCATTTTCTGAATTCCATTCTTGATAATAACAGACAATCTCTCACTACTCAAAGCCAGTTCTGCACTTTCTCAGTCTGACAACTGTTGTCCTTGTTGGGGCAGTACTCTTAAGATAAATTATGAATGCAACGTGAAAGCTGTAAAATTTGTTGTATCTTCTATTATCTCCATGTTAAAGGCCACAAAAGCTCTTCAGTGAAGTCAGCCATTAAGAAATGACAGGTATTGCTATCAGCCTTCTTTATAGCCTATTACCTGCAATGACAGCAGCTGCTACACTACTACTGTACAGCCTATCACGTTATTTGCAGCTAAAGCCAGCTACTGTATCATTTTGGCTCATTTTCTTGACAGTGCCATCATAAATCCATGCAGCTGCAGGGTAACTGTCGGCTGCCTCGATTATCTTCATAGCCCGAATGAATCTTGAAATGTGTGTAACAGGCAATGACTGTTATGGATCAGGCACAAGGGCCATTCTCTATCCATTTTGTCAGGTCTGTGAAGCAATGCCTACCACAAAGAGAGTTCCTAAACTACTGTCATGTAATCAAGTAAAGTACCTGAACTTTGAGAAATTTCATAGCTCTCGCTGAAGCTTATATGGTCTCAACTCACATCCCTAAACAGTGGTTTTAAAAACCTTGTCTTTTGATGTCCTAGTGGAAGATTTTGAGTGTTGTATTATTATTATTATTATTATTAATAATAATAATAATAATATATGTATTTATTTTAAACAGATATCTCTGACTGATACACAGACAAATATGAACATCCCTACAGAATAAAACCAGATGAACATTGATTTCAATCTCTGGAACTGTTGAAGGAGATGACTGAAAAATTTCTCAGCAACAGTAGTCTGAATGAATCTAATACACATGTCTAACAGCTTTTTAGTAGTAAATTTTTTGTATTTCTACTAGTTTGTAAGCACTTGCTCCGTGCATAATCCTCCAGGCAGAAGAATAAATTACTAAGCTGTAGCTCTGTGGGACAGGGTGCTACGGTGTGCAGGGAAAGGCAAAGCCAGATGAGGTCAGAGGCATTGATAAGGCAGCAAGTAAAGCTGAGAGATTCTGGGTATTCACGCCATCCTTTTCGTTACACAAGCGTTTAAAGAGTGTTTGCATTATACCTAAAACTGAATTTTATGGTGTCCCTGTCATCCTTGTACATCTCATTCCAGCCAGAGAGCACAACAAATTCTTCCAGGCTCAGCTTAACTTGCCTCAGGCCACAGCTGAAAAGCCTAGAACATGATTTTTATTGAACTCAGTCCCTTATGTAGTCAATACATAAAAGCGAAAACTTTCAGATTACATTTGCTTAAGTGTTGAATGTTTCAGCCCTTGGGTTGCAGAGAAAACTTGAAACTTTTACCACTTAATTTCAGTGGCCCAGATAGGCATTTAGAATTAACTGAGATGGATCTGAAGTGCTTTGTACCCTGTTAATCTATGATTTTAAAAAACCTGAATATTTACCTTTAAATAGGTCCATCTTTTTTTGCTGACCCTTCATAAATCCTACATCACATATACTCTATATCCTTATATTAAGATTGCATAAATTTCATAATCAATATGTTATCTAGTCTAATTGTGTTGAGTCTCAGTTTAAATTCCAATGAACTAAAGACAAGAATTTCACATAATCATTAGTTTTAGAAAGGTTCTGTTTCCCATCTTCAGAAAAGAAAATCAATATCTGATTAATCAAAGAATTTAAATATTTGTGCTACTTAGAGATGAATTTATCATAATTATTTTAATTTGGATTATTCACATGCTTAGTGCTACTTGTTTGAAGATGTGTCTCTGACTCAGAATTTGTTGCAATGTATCTTGTACAGTAGTGTGACAGACAGAGAGAAATGTGGTGTCTGAAATGCAGCTTTCAGTGCTTCTATGAAGTGTAGTTTCAGGAAGTTTATTTCAATGTTGTCCTAAAGCACCCTTTAACATGTACCCTGCCTCAGATAAGTTCTCAAGGACACAAAGAATATTTTGATGCATTAACTTAATTTTAAATCAGTAAGCCATATGCCATAGCCAAACCTAAGGTCAGACTTAGAGACAAATATATCTGAGATTATATAGGTGGGTCTTCCCATTTAAAGAGAAGGGGCCTTCCCTGTTTGGGTCTACACAGGTCTATTGCAGTTCTGTTTCAAGCCTACCACTTGCAACATTTTATTTTGGCTTTCTTCTAAAGGTTCTGTAGTATAAACAGATTCTAACAGGTTTACCTTTTCAGCAACACATTGTCCTTATTTATTAAAATAGGACAAACTCATTGTTGATTGATTTCACTGGAATTGGACTAAGTTTGGGTCTGGGCCAAAAAATTTTATATAATTGGATTCAAGATTTGTGGCTGTTACAGGCCTGGGTGCAAAGAGATTTCAGTTTCCTGACAAGTGTCTGTGAGAACGTAAGGCTTTCTCAAGGACGCTGCAGGAAAACAATCTCAAAGTATTGTAAACTATGGTCTTGTTATGAGACCAAAGAAGAAAACTTGAGGTAAGAGTTATTGGGTCCAGCCAATCCCTCTGGGGGGTGGCTGGTCCGTGAACCAATGACCTTATGTTAGTCCAGCGTGCTAAGGTATATAAGCCCCTTTGTAAATACAATAAAGAGGTCGGTTTGCATCTACATAAGGCCGTCCATGTCGTTGGTGTCCGGGCCCGCTAGCGACAAAGATTTAATATAATAACCGACATGAACTTTCCCCAAAATTTGATCAGCACTGTGGATAAAGAAAAGATCATAGGAAATGGTAGGACTCACTTCCTGTAACTGCTCTTTTACTCCCATCAGTGGTCTTTTAGAATATAAATTGAACACAAATAGGTAATAGAATAATTTACTATTCAACATGAATAATAAATGGGAAGGATGATTTACTCTCTCTATATATATTTCTGCTTAAATAGTGCTTTACTTCTGGCCAGCCTGTCTTAATTTCATTTTAATTAAAAAAATGTTATACTGGTATATAAAGCACTACTAAAATTTAGTTCTTGCAATATATATTGAAGTAGCAAGAATATTCTAACAGGAATAAATGTTCTTGTAACAAATTTTAGAAGGGCTTTTCAAAAAATCTTCAATACTCTAAATAGCATGATTGCAGATTGCACAGCCAAGAGACACTCCTATAAGACATAGAAATTCTCTATGTTCAGAATAAGGGTGTGGACAGTAATGGGATATAAAATTAAAATATCTAAATGAAAGCATTACACAGATGCACTCCTACTTTTGCCTACAAGAAGAACAGTTCTCATAAATAAAAATATGCTGATAAAAACTGGCAAGAACTTACTGGAAAAAGACCCTCTTGTGAAAAGAAAACACACGATATTATAAGGATCTCTCTTTTTCCTTTTCTCTACCCCTTGTTTATTCTACAAGTAATAGTACCGGTGTAGTTACAGTGGCTAGGGACCAATGTTCAGAAAAATTAGCCTTTTTCTGTAAAAACTGTATTTTCCTATAGAAGTGATCTGTTGATCACAGTAAGTATAAGGCTGAAAGAAGCCACATGAAAACAGTTTACGAAACTTAATATAAAAAGATATAAAAACCCCAGAAATTGGTCCCAAGACCTATTTCCACATTCATAGAAGAATAAAATTACCCTTCTCTTTAGAGGTGTATATAAATATGTGTATACAAAATAATGCATTGCATTTATTTATAAACCATATATATTTTACATGCACTGACTAGAAGTATTACTAGAATGTATTTAAATTTTGTTCTCAATTGTATTAACATTTTGTACAGATGAACAACAAGTCAAATTGTTCATTTAGTTGTTATCCAGTCTCTCTCCTGCTGGTAGGTCTCATTTCTCTACCTGACGCACATTTTAATTTACCTGACACACTAGAATTCTGGCTTCAAATCTGTAAATACACTGGTTATATATCCATTTCTATCACTTTTTATGTACTTCAAATTAGGTAAGTCTTTTCCAGACTCTGAAGGTTGTTGTTTTGGTTTGTTTTTTTTTAATGTTGCAGCGCTGTCATCCAATAGTTAATATATTTGAGGAGCCATTCCTTTCAGTCCTCTCATTGTCTTAAACAAAGGACTCAGCCCTCTCTGGTCATCTTCTAAGTAATTCAATGGATCTGAATTTCCACTTAAACCACTGCTCCTTGCCTTTTTGGTTATTACAATGGAATGGAAAAAAACAAGGAAACATTAGTGTATAAAAGATATCATTGAAAACCATTTCAATGCTACTTTAAAAAAATAGATAAAAACTATGGTTTCAGAAAATTATGCTTGAACCAGCAGGTCCAAGGGATCAAGTTCTGGTAACAAACATGGGAAGTTTCTTTCTTCTCTGAAGCACAACCTGGTTCTTGAGCCCACACATCTATTTCTCAGATGAAGAGTGGCACAGTGAGTACATCTTGGATTAAAGAGGTCCAAAATATTGTAAGAAGTTTAAAATTACTAAGAGCTTCCATGGTTCTGGAACAATGACAGTACCTTTACAACTGTTTATTCCAGTGGACTGTAGAGATCTGGCCAGAGGGAGGTTCTTCTGGCAACTCTGAACATGATAATTTTAGAGGTAGAATCATAGAAAAAATTCTGTGGCCATTATGGGCTTGCCCAACAGTTCCTATTTTCCTTTAAGGATTTAAATTTGAGTTTGCCTTGGCACATTTTCATGGCCTAGTATCTCAAAAGAGGAGTATTTTCCACAAAATATTTAATATAACTGGAATTATTTTTCAACGCTATATACAGAATTCTCCAGAGCTCTCTGGCACAGTGTTATCATAGTGTTTAATGTTGTTGCATTTTACTTCATGGTCAGAAATTAGAGGAAAATTTTTTATACATAAACCCCACACAACCATCTCCCAACAGTTATCTAGAAGAAACTCAAAGTGAGAATGTGGGAAAAAAGATTGTCTGGTACAGAGAAATTTTCATGTGAATGCTTATGGATGCATACTTTAGCTCAGTGCTTGCATTTTCGCTTTTAATATTCAAGGTGGTGAACATTAAATTTGTGTCCTTATGACCATAGATGATTACATGAGACAGAAAGTAATTGAACCACACCCCTTAAAGCTATACTTGCCCATGAACACACTTTTTACATGTCAGATGGTGGTGTGGTGAGGTAGAGATAATTACAATTTAGTAAATGTAATACACTTGCTATATGTTATGTAATAGGCTTCTGCTTATGGAAGGCTGTAGCAGACAATGTTTTCAAACATTTTTGCTGGAAGGTAGGTATGAAAGTAATTAAATAAGTATTAAAGGATCCAGCTGTAGTATTGCTAGCTAGAATCAGACTAGTGGCTAGTTACTTCATATGTCATTTAAGAGAAAATTCAAAGAAAATAGTCAAATAATATTTAACATATTTATTTTGAGGGTTTTGTTAGGGTTGATTGTTTGAGTATTTTGTTGTTTTAGGGATGGCTTTTTGGCTTTGTCTTTTTTTTTTGTTGATAATTTATTTTAAATAAAGGCATCTAATTCAACAACTTGCCACCATTTTAAAAATATAGATGATACTATATTTTTAAATAAGCAATTTTTTCCCTCTTTTTCACAAATATACTTGTAATCAAGCTGAGATTACATCTCAAATTCCAGGTACAGTAATAAGTTTCCTTCTATTTTTTTTTTAATAATTTGTGGCATTCTTCTTTTAAAGGCTTTAGGTCAAATCTTGCATCATTATACTCACTCATATTGCATCCAAAACAGTATCATATGGTTCATTTGACTAATGTAGTTTTAATTTTTATTTTCAAGTGGTGAATAACACATGCATTGTTTGTTCCATATGCACAAGGTCACACAGGATTTAAGTCACTGAATGATTGTCCATTGACTTGACTCTGGAAATTCTGAAGACAGAGACAAAATAAATGCATTTTTCTACATTATTAGCTGCAAGTTTTGTTCTCGTATTTATTTTGCAATAATTATTTTTGGTAAAAAATAATATTTCCAAACTTTTAGTCTGAATGTCAATTTTTTTTGGCTAATAGAATTTATTGATCAGATTCAGACAGTTTTAATTCCTGGAAAAAAAGAAAAACACGTGCAAAAATAAGTTTTTTTACTGCTTTTGGCAAGCGAATTTTGATTTACATGAGATTTTTTATTTGTTTTTTTCATTTTATTTTTTATCTGTTTAACACATTTCCATTTTACACAGAAAATTGACTGAAGGTATTGCCATTAAGTAGTTCTGTAGCTGTTTAGATCTCAAACTTATGGCCAGTCCAGCCTAGACAAACACCTGGAAGCATTTTCCCTATGTGATTTGGGCCCTGAATGTAATTTACTGTTTTGGGGTTTTTTTCAGGAGAATAGATACTTAGAGTGATGTAAACTTTGTATTTCCTCTGAGAGACAAATTATAGCTATCAGTGATGGTGCTGTCAAGTCTCTCACAAGGTAAATAAAGTAAATTATTTAGGTGGTAATATTTTAAGATTATATGAGCTACATCACAAAAAGATCTCTTCATTATTATTATTTAGCATGTCCTCCTCTATACAGTCATGAGAAACATCAGCTTTTGAAACCTATGCATGGTTTTACAAGCTCTTGTCCAGTCAAAATCCAAGCCCTTCTTCCCTATGTTTTGTATCATCACTTCTGAGGAACAAGCTCTCTTTCTTTAATCATGACCATCAGTGCTGTGGTTCTTATGTTTGTCTGCATTGAAACACATTATTTGTTTCTGTCTAATATATCTATGCATAAGGAATTATTTTGTCTCTATCATCTGTTGTCTTCACTATTTGCCACCTTCCTAGTCTTACAATACAGTCAGTACAGTCTATGATGAATGATTTTGTATTTTCATCAATATAATATTAAACACCATTGAACTAATTATTAATATCTGAGCTACAATAAAATAAAACATATTTGGAAAAAAATTGTATTCACAGTTATTTTTTTATATTTAACAGTAAAGCAACTTGTAATCAGTGAACAACAATTAAACTTTGTGTTTGAGTCATTATATTTTATTCCTGCAGTCAAATGCAGAAGATTACTCTGTAACAAGCTGAAAGATTATCAAGTATATTTTAACAAAAAA
Organism: Atrichornis clamosus; assembly: GCA_013400975.1. Lineage (NCBI taxonomy): Eukaryota > Metazoa > Chordata > Aves > Passeriformes > Menuridae > Atrichornis > Atrichornis clamosus. The sequence continues at coordinate 92,177 of WBMZ01010948.1, read as the reverse complement.
AATGTAAAAACATGAAACATTATAAGAATATTAGTTTGACAAGATCTACTCTTCATAAACCCATTTTGGTTGAAATACTACTCTCTTTCAATATCTCATTAATTTTGTCCTTCTTATCTTATGCTAGGTTTCCCATTCTTTTTTCCTTAGGAATAGTATGAGCTCAAAACGTGTAGGAATGCTTAAATCAAAAGGTTAGCCTTCCTCAATTGTTAGTTCAAGGCTAGGTTTCTTTCCCTATTCCTGATTTTCTAAGGTTTACAAAACTGAATGGAAGTTTAATGTTTTTTTCTATTAAAATATCTTGGTTGGTATCTGCTTTCAAATCCTCCATAATTCTTGAAAAGAAAATTAAATTCTTTGCCATACGATACGAATACAATATTTAAGTTTTTCTGCCAATATAACCAGAACATTTATTGGATATTTCTCTAAATTTTAGGGAAGTCTATCAGCCTCATATAGTATAGACTAGTGTTATATATTTACTTGCTATTTCCTAATCTACTTTAAAAAACCTTACTTGGATCTCTAACTTCTGTACTTATGCTCTTTGCCTCCTTAAGCATGTCCCACTTCTCCATTTTTTAACTCAGTCCTTTCTAAATGCTTTACAAGGGGTGCGTTTTTTTGCATTTCATGAACACATTCTTCAGCTGATTGAAGTGCATGTTTTCCTCCACTTACCTTGCGAGGATCTTCCCAAAAATCGTGTCTACTATTTAGATGAAGTTAATTTCCTAGGAGATTGCAGGTGTGCATTTTTTTTTCCAGAAATTTCTCAAGTTCTGTAATTCATCTGTGGTTACTTACATGAAGCAGCATTCTTTATGTCAATATTAAATTTTTTTAAAACCTTTTTGTTAATCATCAAGTTGTTTGTGCTTAAGAATAACAGAAAAGATTATTTCTTTCCTGTTCTGTTTGAATTTCCTTTAAAAAAGAATATTGTGTTTCAAAAGGTTTTGGTTTTTTTGAAAGAAAAGAAGAGTGTAAATCTGTCAATATCATTTTTTGGCAATATATTTTTAAAGAAAAATATGTGTATTGTAAGTCAGATTTTTGTTACCAATTTGCTAGAGAAAATTCAAAATACAGAAATGTCGGTGAGCTGACTTCTTTTTTGTGTATATCTTAGATCTTTTTTAAACCCAATGACCTGATGTACCAAGTGCAGTACATTTGCTGTGATGGATCATATTAATTCAGCTTTATAAACCAGTCTATATTATAGTTTATATTGATGCAATGTGGTTTGGAGAATTCAGGTCCTTTACAGAGTATGAGTTCATAAGACATCAATATTATACAGGATAGTCAAATGCATTTGACTAGAAGCAGTTAAAAACTTCATGTATTAAAAACTTAATTAACATTAAAGAGATAAAAAACACAATAGGAAACGAATATAAAGATATACTTTTCTTACAAGGCCCTGCAGTGCTATTGAGATAAAATATCAATTTTGGAAAATATAAGATGAAGAGTAAAAGTAGCAGGTGCCCAGAAATGTACAAATATCTTCCTACTTATTGCACTACTTTTTGACCAACTGCGACTTCTCAAGGTTTTTATGCTACCAGATTTACCACGGAGTAATTTCCTACAAACCCATGGTCTTGGTAACTGAAACCTCCATGATATTGACATTCATTCTTCCAATATGTCTGTGAAATTTAAACATAGGGTATAGCAGAATCTTGTCATACAAAGGGAGCTGGAAGACTAGCAAACTGAAATACTGAAGAATATGAAGCCGACGTGATACTTAACACTTTTCTTTCTGTTGTGTATTGGAGTCTTTCCGAAGTATTCGCAGCAAAAACCTCCAGAAAGACCCTATGATTTTCTGCTGCAGATTTCTGACTCTTCTGTTTCTGAGCATTTCTCTGCATTAAGCTGTCCATTAGAAAAATCCCCATATAAAGGAAAATAAATGTGTAAACTACTTTGAAAAAAACCTAATCTGATTTGCAGGTAGGAAACTCAACATAGACAGCATTGATAAGAGTTCCACAATATGATAAAGGTTGGGAAAGGATGTCCCAAAATAGTATGGGTAGAAAAGTTGGCATTAATTTGCTGTAGAGATAAATTACTGACAGCTCTTTACTCATGATGCTTGAGGGAATACTCAGAGCCCTGATTTCTGGTCCATATATTTACACATTCTTTTTTCTTCAGTAATGGCTATAATGTGATCAGAAGATGCAAACTTAGCAAATTAACTAAAATAAAATAAATATGTCACAATCGCAAAAGACATACAATTTTCTTCCTATTTGCACAAAATACATGATGTCCATATTTTTATTAATGCCGAATTGTCTTAGGTTTTACTTAAGCAAGCTTTTTTTTTTGGTGTATAATCTTCTATGAAATCTAAGAATTCTTATTAATTTGTTTCTTAAACAGTTGAAGAAAATCTGTGAAACTTTAATAGCAGCAGTATGTCCTTTCTGTCCTATCTGATAGAAAACAGATCCATCGTGTATGCCGAGCCATAAAGCCCAAATAGTGGACTGATTCTAGGAAAGACATTATGATCTTTCCTCTATGAAATTCCTCCCACCCCTTTATTATCTGTAAGTATTTTTCAGTGTGTTTCTACAATAAACTTTTTATGATTAACTGGATTTCAATTGTTATGGCAGATATATATACAGAGTAAAAGTTTTCAAGGCAGTCATAAACGATCAAAAGCCAAAAGCTGTGTTAAAATAAAAGCCACAACTATATTTTCCATTTTTTCTATTTCAAGTTTCAAATTTTCTTCCCTGTCAGTTTCTTATTGCTATTTATTCCTGAATTTATGATTTTTATCCTTAACTTCACTGGGTAAGTAGAAGGTCCCATCAATGCTCACTCATAATCTCTGATTACATCAAATATATATTTCCCTTTTAATAAATATAATCTATTTTATACGTATATGTCATGTGAGAGATTCTTATGCAACATGAATAAGAAAGTGAATAGATCAAAAGTGTAGATAAGACAGTTATAAAAGTAGTTTGCAAATTCAAACACAAGACAAAAATAACACCACGTATGTGAAATTTTATTGTAAAGAACACTTCAATGCCCAAACAACCCAATTCATCTGGCAATAACAGGTTACATTAATAAATGTTATGTTCTGTATTTAAACTGAACAGTCCCATTTGAGAAAATAATATTTTGGCAATAGTAAGGAGAGAGAAGAAACAATTTTATATTCTTGTCTGGTCCACATTTCTCTCCAGTCCTTCTGCTGAGGGACATTACACTACGCACAGAAAATGAACATTATCACCATCTGTTGGCTGTTTGGTGATGTATACAGAATGATGTAGCAACTCAGCTCAAAAAAGAAGGTGCTTGTATTTAAAGAAAATAACAAAAACTCAGACAGAACACTAGGTCCCATACTGGCTAGTGTTTTAAGTGGAGAGGCCAAAGCTTGGACTGATTTCACAAGTTAACTACCCTTCCCATCTAGACCAAAACCAGGATATCCAGGCTATAGGATTTTTGAAATCCTGGGTTGGATGGACAAGGCAGAGGGTACAGAGGAAAAAGACATATTACACGGAGCTTAATATTTAGTATGAATTTCAGACACTAAAGAGAAACCTTAGAATTAAATGCACTATACTTACCCTTTAAATGGTAAGGTCCTAGTTAAACACAAATAGAATTAGCCCATGATTAGACTGTTTAAATAAAAAGTTATTTATAATGGTGACTAAATGAAACAAAATTTAGTTCTATAGCTCTAATTTCAGTAATTTTATAAATAAAACTAAACAAAAACTATTCAACCTCAACTAGTAAATGGAGTTCAAACAGGAAGGAACTGAGGAAAAGTAACCTAAAAATCTAAAGAGAGACCTCTCAAGCATAATTCATTAGCTAGTCTGTATTGTAGAAACTATAGAGTTTAGAAGAATCTGGATTATATTCTTTATAAAAATGCAAAAAATCACACTTTGGATTAAGTACACTTTTGGATATTCAATAAAACAAAATAACTAGAAAACTGGAATCACAAATCAATTTCAATCTAAAATTTGATTTTATAAAATACTCAAAGTGCATAAGATTAGTATCATAAAATTAAAATTGTTAGATATTGTCCTACTTAAAAAGGACTTCTGAAATATATAATTTTTCCCACATTGCCTTGTAAACTATTTCTGTTTGCTTTCAAATATGTAAAATTCACTTAAAAGGCGATATTTCACCATTCCCAATTGTTACACTCATCACATTTCTCCCTCCCTAATCCTCTTCTTTGAATTAAAGAGAAGAAGAAAGAAGAAAAAGAAAAATCTGCTGAACACTAATTATTTAACCTTACCTCCTACCTACTTTCTCTCTTTATTCTGAGGTTTCTTAAGGGCTATAATGAGCTGTCCCCACACAAACAGGCCAAATTAGTGGATAATTACTGCTGGGTCTGTGAATGTTCTCACTCCTCCTTTCTTACAGTTTCACAACATTACCAGAATGGTCTGTCACCTCCCTACCAATTAGGCACAATTACTACTTTATAACATTAGTGGTGGCAGGCTTATTACCTTGGAGAATATGTAAAAGTAAGGGAGGGTTGGGGAGAGTGGGCAGTGAATCAGGCCCAGGAGATCATTATCACATTGATAACTTGTATAATCCTAACTTTATTTTTATTTTGCAAGACAAAATCTGTGCACACAGTTAGAAACGGAAAGATGAAGTAGTTGGGTTTTTTGTGTGGGGTTTTTTTGTTTGTTTTTGTTTTTGTTTTTGTTTTTTGGTTTGGTTTGGTTTGGTTTAGGAGTTTTCATTGTTTTTTGGGGCAAACAAATCATCCCAACTTGTGCCCCCAAATTTCCCGGGTGGTGGCGCTAATGCATGAATTTGTTTCTTTTCCTGAAAAGATGTCTTTTGGTTGACAGAAAAATATCTGCTTCTCTGGCTTTTTAGGCTGAAGTAGATATATTAACTGTGTCATGTCAAAGGAACTTTTACTGACCTTAGAGTGCACCAAACATTCTCTTCAAATCCGTATTTAAAAGGGAGGTAAAGACAAATCTGTTAAATGCTCACAGGAGGATAATTTCTAATATTTTGTAAACAATACTACATAAGTTGTTCATTTCTGCCTTCCTTGAAAAAAACTCCCAACCAAATCACCAGCCCTTCTCTCAAAAATACCCTACCGCGTCCTGTGATTTCTTTTTCTAATGGCAGATAACAGGAGATTGTTAACATTTTCTGTTTTACCAGATACATTTATGAGAGTGAAACCACTCTCAGAGATTTAAGATTAGATTTAGTGCCTTGAATAAATAATCATTTATTTGCTTTAAAAAATCTTCCTTATATACATTCCTCCTCTCCTCTAAGAGTTTTCAAATTCTTCTGATGCTTCCAGTTATAATTACAGGATATTTACTGACAAATGCTAGAGGAATTACAATGTTTTGGATGCTAAGTACTGGGCACATTAATTTAAATTAAAAACACTATTGAAAAAGTAGCAAAAATCTGGAATTGAGCAAACCTTTTCTAAGCAGGGGCAATTATCTTACAGAGAATTGTCACTATTCAGGAACTAACACAATCCCATAAACATGCTGTTGGTTTACAGAATCTTATCTACCTTTTCATGAAATATTTTTCCAGAACAAAGTGTTAATTATAAGAAGTTATAACTGAATATGAGTGGCATTGTAATACTCATCTAATTTATTTAAGGGATATTACTATGTGGTGGAGAGGGCATTCTCAAGATGCCTGTTAAACATTTTGCCAGTACACCATCCTGCAGCACTGAAATTACAAAGGGTCTGTGAGGGCTGCCTTGTCTCACTGTGCAAACTGAGCCGAGACAAACAGTGCAAAGTTCATCTGCTGTTCCCTCTTTTAAGCTTGTTAATTGCTGTTTTCATTGCAGGTACATTTCGGATACAAATGTCACTTATAGAAACTACTAACCCTGTTGGATGTAGAATTGAGTAGAGTAAAGGACAGATGGAGAATATGATGTTCTTTTCAAGAACACTTTGAATAACACAGTGAGAATATTTTTACATGGAATATTTTTCATCTGTGTGCACCAAGGGCCAAAGTATCTCAGGTCTATGTTCTGAAGTAGAAAATCTGTGAGTTTATGTGTTTATGCCAGAATAGCTTCTTGTTTGCTTATCTGCCTCCAATTTTAGGTGTTAATGAAGGGAAATATCCCAAAGTACATTTACATTACCAGACCATACTGATTCAATTGTTTTAAATACCAGTCCTTTTTTCTCACAGTGGGAAAATGTTAAAAGCTAAAGCATAACAATGGTACAGTCCTTGGGAAGCTGCTGCAAAGTTCCTTTGAGTGGCTAAGTGGAATGTCCTATGAATTAATTAGGTAGTTCAACTTTGTTTTACATGCCACTGATGAATGCATGTTTACTTACAGCCTGTTGCTTTATGGAATGCAAATAAATGTATATGTGGGAGAGGATTTGTATTACACAGAATACAGCAGTCAAGTCAGCGCTACTAAAGGATCTTACTCATTGATTCAGCATCACAATTTTGACTCCTGAAAGGACTGTGCAACTAGTCATATTACTGTGCAACAAGTCATGAGGTTAAGGTAAAAGATTAAATAAGCAAAGTTATAAATTATTTCAGCTGTATATCTTGTAAGATTTACAACTCAGGTTATACAAATAGATAATTTTGCTCATGTTTTTGTAGGGACATATAAGAATATAATAAAGTTTGGACTTTCCCAGTGTCTTCCTTAGCTCTATTTTATCAAGCCAAAGCAACTCTTTATTTTAAACGATGAAAGGATGAATAATACCACAAGGATATAGCAGGCTGACAGACCTAGATATTATAAAATCCAGATTTTTTGTTTTTTTGTTGAGGGGAATTAGTATCTGGAATAGTGACTTAAACCTACTCTGATTTTACTCAAATTCAACAGTGACAAGTACTAGGTTGCAGTAGCTAGTGTGCTATTTAGTTGAATTAAAAAATTGGAAGTGAAAAAGAGAAAAGGGAAAAGTTCATCAAGATCTTCCTTCAATATCTGGGGGAACTTTGTACCAGTGGATCTATCAAGACTGCCATCATCATACAAACAAGACAATTCATAATGTCCATTTTGGCCTGTTTCATTGCTCTTTCAGTCAGAGCCACTAGTATATGGTAACAACGAACTGTAAAATAGGATCAATTTCAAGGAAAAAATAGCACACTTTTAGCTTACATTCCAGTGTGCCCACACACATTGTTTATTTAATTTTTTCTATTACTTGAAGAGGAACAAGGGATAATTTCAGTTGGAAAGTGAGTGTTGTGAGAGCGTGCACTGAGAACCCAACAGAGTCATGTCTAACCTCTCTGTTCCACCACTTTTTTGTTCTCATGTTTATGATCAGATATTTTGGGCATGTGTTCTAGGCATTAAGCTAACTCTTAGCAAGGTAAAAAATGAATTAGGGAAAAAAATATGAACCGGTTCTGCTTAGAATCAGGTCTAACTTTCTCCACCTGAACCGAGAGAAAACAGCAGTTATGGGTGAACGTCACATGCTTCAGAGGATGTACCTAAAATGCTTTTACTCATCTAATATTTAAAACTTTTCAAACTGGAAATGTTTTAACAAGTCTTCTTGTGAGATCTTAAGAGTACCTGGACTCCTACAAAGACTCAGAATTAATAGTACTCATGCTAAATCTTATGGAGTAATTCCATTTCTAGCCTGCAACAAAAAAGGTCAAGTTTGGAGACTTGCTGCTAAAAATTTAAACAGAGAGAAAATATTGTTTCATTTCTACTTTCAGCATATGTTGATGTCTTGCTAATTGTTACAGTACTGGAAATAAGTTATTCTTCCACTGAATTTTCTACAGATGTATCCAGAATTTAAGATTCAGTCTACAAATCCTGTAGGTCTTGATAGGGTGGGTTATGCCACTGTCATGTGAGATCCATCAGATGATCCGCCAGGGGATCCATCACTTTTGAGATTGGTTGTAAACAATTGGTTTTCGTAAATAAATCTGACAGCTCTTTTGGTACAGATATGGGAAGACTGACATATTCAAACAAATTGCTGCTAGAATTAACATGGCTGTTATATCCTGTAGTTTATGTCTGCACAAAGAGAAACTGCAGCAACCAGTTTAGAAGTTCTATTAAATGCATGCAACACTTCTGTATACATATGAGAACCATGCAATTGTCATTCATGAAGCATACCCTAGTTGGGCAAATTAGTAAGAAATTACAACCTGAGTGTTCCTACAGGTGTCAAAAAGATGAACATATGGTTGTGACAAGAGGCTATTCTCTGAGGGTCTGGAATCTTGTAAAGGGTAGGGTTTTTTGCCTCTTGTTTCTTTTTGTTCTCAATCATAGCATAGATAGTTTTCTCAGCAAAGAATCTTGGTGAAAATAATCTCTCCAAAGTTTTTAACCTCATGTTTCTTGAGCTGGAGAAGATCAAGACCATCTGACGGTCATCTCTAGTTAACCTTACTGCAAAACTGATGCATAGTTTTCCTCTTGGACTTTGCATGTTGTTTATACACGAGTGGATTTTACAACATTAAAGACAAAGCCAAAAATAGTAAGTGTTGAAGCAATGTGGCCTAAATCTCATGTCTATTTGCCATACAATAACTTAAGTGACTGCAGAACTCATGAAATTCAATTGAATTCTCTTGTCAAAAAGGAAAATGGTAGTGTACTTAATTTATCAGGAAAAGTGTGACTGCACATTGCCAGGGAATAGAAGAAATATTCAGTTGCTTCTATGTATACTCCCACTTTGTATATAAAAAAAAACAGTTTTTAGTGCTATCTCTCTGTCTCCTTTTATATAAAAAAATTATTCCACAATTTCTGAAATTGAAAAGAAAATTAAAGTGCTGTTTCCTTAACACAAACTTTGTATCTAACTTTAATGGAACTTTAAAATGTTACTGATTTAACAGCATAGTGGTCCCAAGGAAGCTTTGTAGGGCTAATTGAGAAGTTCACATATAAATGTAATTTACTTTATTGTCAAATAAATGTTAATTTAATATTTTTACACACATCGCTTCTGTTTTTAATTTGGAAAATGACAAAGAAGCTGAAAATGTACTGCAGGGAACAATTCAGAATTGCCAGAAAGATGAAATAGGTGACCTACAAAAGTTTATTCTTTTTAAAGTTCCAACACCATATTCCTTTAGTAAAGACAATAAAAACTAGTGATGAAAGTGCTATGCATAACTTAAAACTAAACTGGTCAATTTATACTTTACAACTAATAAGGCAACAATTACTCTTTAGATATCACTTACAAAGTCTCAGAGAAAACACATATTCTGTCTTTTTACTAAGACCTGATACTCCAGATATTAGGTGGCAACACCCAGTTTTAGGTTTTACCAGACCTCTACTGTCTGCTCCTCACTCTCTTCTATTGCCTCCTGTGCATTCCTTCATGGATGCTAGCACAGACACTACTCTAGAACATGGTGGCATGATCTGGGGATTGCTTCCTCCAAGAATTTAAATCTGGAAAAAAACTGTATTGATTTCGAAGCTGCTTGAATAATTGATTTGAAATGCTGATATACAAGGGCCAAGAGAGAAGACGAAGTGGTAATAGCAGATATTTATTTTAAGCACTTTATGGTGTTGCAGACTGTGAATAAATACTCTTTGAGGCCTCAGATCTTCTCATCTTTTGAAGGAGAGAACTAGTTTCAGACTGGTCTTGTATGTTATATTTGGTTAGTCCGAAGAGCTTTTGAAGTCTCTGTGTTGGATCTGATTTTTGAACAAGCCAAGTGTTCAATCTCTAGTAATCAGGTTCTTGCAGTAGTTTTGCAATATCATCTGCTTGTTTTATCTCGTATTCCTTAAATATAGGGAGAAACAGAGGAGGCTTTTTCTGCCTAAGTCAACTGAATGTAGTGTATTTTAACAACCTTAGGCAACGATTAAAATAAAGTTAAAGTATGTATTTTCTATGCAGGCCAAGTAGTTTGCCTCCATCTGCCCACAGTTTCCTATTTCGTCTTCAGCTGCATTTTCACAGGGTTTATCAGTACTGTTTTCTCATGTTCTGGCACCACTTGCTACTGGGCAGTAAAGACTGAGATCCAGTCCTCTTTTTATTAATTATGTATTTACACTTGTTTTAATTTTGCTAATTAATAGTTTATTCATATCAACCCAGATAGCCCTCTCTGTCTCATTCATGTTATTCTTTTTATGTCAACATAATTAATTTTCTCATACCATTAAGTGTGCTATAAACTGAAGAAAGAGGATAAACTGATTTAGACACTCTTTTTCAAAAATCGAACATGATTTCCTCCACGAGTGATAACAATGAGTTCATATTTTGTGTAAAACACAAGGAAAAATTAGAATGTAAATATCACTTTTATTTGTACTATATTTAATATTATATATTATTATGCAAATTATATCTTATATTATGGTTTTGCAGATTTATTGTCAGATAATTGCTTTCTCAATCCTATATCTTATGTAGAATAGCCTTGCAAATAACATTTAAGGAAGAATTAAACTTTTGGTTTTCAAAGTTTTATGGCCCAAGCACCAATTTTGTACTATATAATCCTTTTCAGTCCTATAGTTTATGTAGACTTGTGCTATAAATAACAAGTAAAGATTAATTAATCTCCTTGTTTTCAAAGTTTTATGGGCCAAGCACTCTTTTTAAAGGGCTCACAAACCTAGACTATGTCCATGAAATTACACTTGAACACATATAGCAAGTTCTATTTTAAGTTCAGGTTTTGTTTCATTATAAACAAACTCCAAAACTTCAAAAGAAGAAGCTTTATAGTTTAATGCAATGAGCCAAGCTAGACTTCTACATGTACAGAATGTTAAAAAATGTCTGTTATCAATGTGTTAAAAAAATGTTCACGATTTTGGTCTTCATTTCTGTCCTTTGCATTTGTTATGTACAAAACATATACATAGAAAACTCTACGCTCTTATCCCACAAACATTTTTGCATTCATTTTACATTTTTTTTTGTTCATTATTGAATAATCTTAGAGAAATATGTTGTAAAACCAACTCAGAATCTGGCTTTCCATCTCAAAACCTTAACCAGCAAGAAAGAATTCTGGCTACTACAGGAGGGAGGGAACACTTGCTCTATACAATATGCTGCTTTTGTGACTGCTGTGTATTCCCTTTCCATCTTCCCTCTCCATCCCAACAAGACAAATCTCCACTTCAACATCCATGTAATAAGGCGTAGCTTATTCAACCGTTCTTGGAAAACACCAGTATAAACCTGTCCTTACATGTATGCGCTTGCAAACTCAGATGGATGATAACAATATTTTCTCAAAGAGAAATCAATGATAAACCAGAATTTTTCCCTTTCACTATAATTTATTCCTATTGTATTCTCTCTGCAGGCTACTGGTGATACTTTGGTAGTACTTCAGCTGTCCTTTAATATTTATAAATTTCATTAGGTGAGCTCAAGGTATTTCACAAAATTTAAATTTGATCCAACACACAGCAAATCAAAAAACTTAGGACTTTCTGTTGGAAAAGAAGCAAATAAATATTCACTTGTTAAGTAAGTGCATGTCACCTAAGGGAAGGTAATCTGAAAGTCAAAGCCATTAAATTGTACTTCAAGAACACACCATGTGTGAGGGACAGAGACAAGGAGAGAACCTAGGAATCTAAATTCTCATTTAGTTTACATTTCTCACTGACTGTGACATATACTTAATTCCAACTTTTACGTATCAAGAATGCAAATGCAAGTCTCATTTGCTGATCTAGAAGTAGATACACAGTGTATCATAGTTCAGATACCTTGAATTTGCTAATTATGCAATTTCACAACATTATGTGAGCACTGTTCTAGGACTGTACTTGGCCATACTAGTTGACTACAAATAAGTCTTATCATTCGACTTTCCTCTGTATCATTTAAGCCTAGACATGAAATATTTTCAGTATTAAATTTTTTTTTTATTTTTCATGCCTTCATTAAAATACTATGACTTACTTGAGGCTCTATGAGACTCTATACTATTAAATAGTATAAAATATATTTATTTTGCATGTATTTCCTTTCATCCTTTCCAAAAACATAAAATGTAGCATATTTCTCATGATATTTAAAGGTTGCCTTTCTGTTCCTAATTGCTAAGATTAAAACAGCAATCATCTTCTGAAATACCACTTTTTTTGGTTCCTAAAGCCAGAAAATATCTAACTCTTTTGCAAATATTGCCCTTAAACAAGCAGGTGTATCAGTTTTAAATGCATGCTATGTCTATGATATGTCCATAGAAAGCAGAGCAAGAGGATTTGTCAAGGCTGTAATTAATGCCTTTTTTCATTTAGCAAAAAAGTAGTTCACAATAAAGCAGTTGATATTGCTAATTTGACCTTCTCTTGACTTCCCTCAAACAGCAGCTGAAAACTTCAAGTGACATTGATATAGACACTTATGATTTTTTGAGTAATAGTATCCAATTTATTTTTGTATATGTCAGGAAATAAGGGTCCCCAGTACCTTGAAGCACTAAGGTACCCTCAAGCACATAAGTTTCAATTTGTCACTAGGACTGCTTCATGAAAGTCATTCACCTTCTAACTTCTTCCTACCCATCAGCAACTGGCCCCAGAAGCTGGGGCTGAAGGTGGAAAGAAACTCCTCATCTTGCCTTAGAAACTGGCCTATAAGACTCAGGACCATGGCAAGAGAGAATCCGTTCTTTTGGCAGAGAGAATCTAAAAAAACTGCTTTTGCTGTGTTCAAGTTGTTAGATAAAGTACAATACGTCATCACTGAACCAACTAAAAAGCATAATATATTTATCTGTGTCATTATTTTAATTTATTATATTGAAAATACATTTTCAGTTAGTGCCTCAGTCACATGGAGAAATCAGTTTCAGAAGCCCATGGGGTAGGATATTTCCACTGCCTCAGCAGAGCCCTTTGGCACAAAACCCTCTGTTCCAATTATACTTTTTGTGCAGTTTTAGCTTTAAATTTATACACAGCTTCTTCCACACAATCAGAAACAAATAGCTTAAAAATTTGCATCACACAGCTTCAAACATCTGGGGAAGCTAAAAGCTGGAATCAAAATAGGGCAGAGCATGTTAATCCTGCTGTCCCTGTGATACAAAACAAAGTAAAAATGCAGATGAGTTTTGAACATACCGTGTTCCTGTCTTTGGGACCTCCTTTCATTCTTTATTTTTCCCTCCTTTGAGGGAATATATTGGAAAAAGCTGGACACAGCACACTAAAAAACACACTGTCTTGTAATTTCTGATAGTTTTGAAGGTTAAGGGTTTCCAGTTTGTGCTCTTGTCCTCCATGGCCTGAGAACTTGTGACCCCACTCTACTTTCCAAGACAGAATCTCATAAAAGTGTCAGTAATAATTGTACTGTAAAAGTTCAGTATTTGACCCTGTTTCTTTTCTGTACTCGTACTTGTTTCAGACAAGCATACAAAGGAATTACTATAAATTTGCAGTGGCACTATGGCAGAGTCAAGCCCTGATATGCTTTAATCTTCTGCTATTTAAGACTATGAAATTCAGGCTGCCAAAGTACCAATGGGAAAACTCTGCCTATGCTTTGAAGTCACGTTACCTATTTATGACTATAAAACATTTCCCTCTTGATTTTTCTAGCCTTGCATCTAATGTGCACAAAAAAGATAAACTTCCGAAGAAATTATTCTGACATGGGGTTGAATACACACTTTAGAAACAGCTTCATTTTGGCAGGTTCAGATATTGAGGGGCCTAATGTCCAAACCTTTTCTTTTCTATTCCTTTTTGTGTTCATTGGTTTTATTTTTATTTATTTATTTATTCATTTTTAACTCAGAATAACTTATTGTGAAAGTTGGCTGCCAGCCTACCATTTGAAAGTGAAGAAAACATCTTGATTTAACATCTGAGCAGGGATTTTTTTTTTTGTCATCTGTAAACAATTGGACCATATGTAGTGTGATGGGAAACATGAAGGCTGTGATAGAATATGATTTAAGGAACCTGATGCTTAATTACTGATCTTGATTAGCTGGAATAGAAATTAGATTTAAATATTTGGTTTACAATATCAATTTTAAAGGTACAGAAAACAGTTATAAGTAAGTTTAAATACTAGTAGTTCTGATGATTGCATTTATGCTGATTATTTGCAAGAATAAAAATTACGGTTATATACATTTCTGCCTTTAAAAGAGAGACACATTCGTTCAAGGATTAAGGAAAGAACAGAGACTCTAATCTTTGCACTCTATTTGCTGAAGCGTTTCTGAATTTACCTCAGATTAATATAATATCCTCCTCTTTTCCTTCAGATAAAACAGTGAATGTCATTGTCTAATAAGCTCTCTAAGCTTATTCTCTTTTCTCAGGACATAGGTTCACAGCTAGTGCAACATTATTAATGTAGCAGGAAGGAAACATAGGTCTCTTGCACACCCAGAATTTACTGGTTTGTCATCAAAAGTCACATCACATAGAGTGTAGCTTGAGTAAAATTTTCCCGTCTCTTCTCAGAAGTGAACACAGACACATTTTCCTATCAGCACAGGGGAACATAAAGGGTGTCTCTGTTGAACCACTGGCAGAGCGAAAGAACCAGACGAGTTCGGGTGAGGCAGAAAATCTGAATTTATTATTTAATTCTAAAACTCATATAGACTTTCCAAAGGTCATCCGGATTGGGTCAATTCATAACCTCCCCCTAGGCCGATAGGCCAGGTAGAATGTCCATCTTTCCAGAGACAGTTTTCAATAACATCCAAGCTTTTATCTCTATTTACAAAACATAGAAGGAAGAAGAGAAAAGTTCCCGTGGGAAAGGTCTGTGTTACCACAAAAGGGAAACATTACCTGAAGCTCTGCTACTCCCCTCCTTATTACTCCAACCCTCTCTGAATCTGCAGGCAAGTCAAAGGCTCAGTCTTTGAATCTTTCCTACATGTCAACACAGAAGTGACCTTAGAAATACATAGTTCTGGTAACAGAGAACCAAACAGTAGTTGTAGCAAGCTTTTACTATAATACTGGACCGATTTCAAATAGAAAGTAAAGGAAATACCAAGATTCCTGCTGCATCCTGTCTAGTTTGGTAAAAGCAGAGTATATGATTTGAGGATTCATGTCTGGGAGCCCCAAGATCTGGCAGAGATGAGAAAGACAACTTGTCTCCTGATTTATGCAGCATTCTGATGAAAGAGACGCCATGTATTTTATATTTTAAAAAATTGAATTGAAATTTCATGGGCAATGTGTTCCTTTTGGAGAGAAAGCAAGGTTAAGAATTCAGACTGTGATTGGTTTTGATTGTTTTGTAATGTGCATATTAATATAAAACTGAGTTCCTGAGCTCTCCTCATGGCCACCTTCCCTCATCATAGAAATTCTCTACTTTTGTCTAAACCCAGGACCAACAACTTATTTCCAAAATATTGGTTATATCTCCCTGACTATTTTGGGAGACTATTTTAGGTTCTGCAGCTACAATAGTTGAATGGCAGTTGGAGAGAATTCATTTGACCTTTTTTGCTGAACTAACTTCAATCTCCATAAAAACAGAAAAAGAAAGACCATTGGCAGCCAGCTAGCAGAAGTTCAAAGAATTTATTCACACTAGTTTTACATGTATGCTATCACTTGAAAACTGGGAACACTGATCACTGGGAGGATCTCGTGCTGCATACATGCGTTGTAGGAGAAGCATGAGTCTGTATATCAGAAACTTATGCTTTTTAAGTAGTGTTCCCTTAATTCTGCTTATGCTTAAATGACCTTGTCAAAAATGCATTATACTGTTGATTTAAATGCTTTTAATAGAGTCGGTAAAGAGAGAGCTGAGCATTAAAGGCCAGAACAAAGAAGATTAAGACTGAGAAGATTAAGACTAATTCTAGTACTGATGTATTGCCTGATACTGAGCAAACAGCATACAGATCTAAATTTTTTCTACAGTTCTTTGCAAAAGTGAGAAATAAAGTTATAAAAAACTTAGAAAAGAAAAACTTATAATAGAAACTTATAAAACTGCAATTGTTGATGAAGTCTAAGACAACACAGGTCATCTTTCAAAATTCTCTTGCAATTTTTAAAGTAGAAAAGTATAAAAAGCAGCTATTGAAATATTTCGAACTGAATTTGCAGTAAGACATTTTCACAAAATCATTCAATGATAAAAAAAAAGAAAAAAGAAGGTGGGGTGTAACACTTTCACCCTAAGATGAGTTCCTTTTGAAAGCTTTAAAATTAAAACAATATATTTTAAAGAACATTAGCCTCCTCTTTTCTCATTTTTCCCATATGGAAAAAGAGGATAATGGCTGTGGAGATCACCACTTACTATCTCTCCTCATCACTCCTGTTAGATAGCGATGTGTTTTGCGTGTAGGTCTATTGTGGTTCTTCCACACAATCCTTCTCTAACTCTGGGTTAGCAAGTGGTCCGGAGTCCAGAGAGAACAGAGAGGGTTAGAAACACTCATAACTAAGGCAGCTCAGATCCCATTATAAAAAACAAGATAGGGAATTAAAGGAGAGAAATATAGCTAACACAAAAGCAGTGTCTACCTTTTCAGAGGAAAGAAAGTGGAAATTTTACCCATTTTCACAATATCTAGTTTTGTTCTAAAAGAAATAAAACTAGAATTTCATTATAATTTGCACAGGCTTTGATTCTTTCATAATTACCCTTCTTGATTGTTGTTTCCCACTTGTAAGAACATGTCGCTGTTTATATTAAATCTTTAACATTTATATTTCAATTTCAAATAGAGCTATTAAAAGCATGTCATAGCCCTGAAGAGTTTCCTAGTAATCAAGAACTTGAACTTCTGAAAACATTTGAGGAAAGATCCTGAAACTATGGAAATGCAGATTTTCATACTATCACTCAAAATATCTGTTGCTGTTTCTGGAGTGTCTGGTATCTGGAGTATCACACTGAAGTATATGCCTATATGCATATAAATATGCTTTTCTTCATTATCAAAATTTTAAAAAACCCGAAACTGACCCATCCCAACCACAAAACAACCTAAAACCTTCACAAAAGTCTGAAAATAAACTCCACTGGTTCTATTTTACTTTGATTTGAATGATGCATATACATCTTAATATTAAGATTGGTCGATACCACAGTCCTTGTTTCCCTAATTAATGGCACCTTCTTACCTCATGGGCTGGAATTTATCCTAATGAGAAAATGTTACCTGTCTATAGTCGTTATTAG
Source organism: Atrichornis clamosus (assembly GCA_013400975.1). Taxonomy (NCBI): domain Eukaryota; kingdom Metazoa; phylum Chordata; class Aves; order Passeriformes; family Menuridae; genus Atrichornis; species Atrichornis clamosus. The sequence goes on along the minus strand of WBMZ01010948.1, from coordinate 74,898 downwards.
CATTATTGATCTCAGATCACACTGAAAATATGATTCCTTTTCCCAGGTGCCTCAGAAAAATACTGACTTATTTTTTCTTCATTCCAAAGTGAAATGCTGAAGGTTAAAAAAAAAAAAGACATTGGTAATCTAGAGAATTATGAACATCTGATCTTAACTCTTAAATTAGCCATATGTTGAGTCTCAACAGATTGACAGTACTTATTAACCTGAATGTAAAGTTTTAATATTTTAAATCTGCATTTCATTAATATTTAATCCAGGGTCATAGGTAATGTCCATGTGTGTCAGATAGAAGGAAAAGAAGGAGGTATCACAAGAATCCAATTACTTCTGCTTCTAATTGCAAATGACTTTCAATATTGAGGCAATGTTCTTCTTATGTGACCTTTAGTGCATTTTCTAGACTTCATTAAACCCTTTTGTTCTTGTCAGTTCAGGTAAATCCCATCTTGTCCCAGTCCTCTGAAAGTATTCTGTCATATGTTCATGATCCAATGAAAAATGATTGCAGCAAGAAATATGCAGTTTAGTATTTAATTGTGTGCCACATTTTAATCTTACTTGTGCCACAAAACCATTTACCCTATAAGATTTTCTTACATAGACATCAGGTAAACTAGATCAACTGTTATTGTTAGAAATTTTGTCTATCTTTATATAGTTTATAGATAAATATATATTCCAATAACTTATTTTCTTTGTACAGAACAATGGATTTGAAGCTTAAACAGTGTATGCTATCATTCCACTAAAATCTATGCTTTTTAACAGAAGACATTTTCATTGAACTCAAATTTAAAATCAAAAGTAAAGAATAGTGAGTTCAAGACCTTAAAAGTATCCTATGAAAAATCAAATTATATTCATTTCCTCATAAAGAAAAAATTATACCATGCAATGGTATGTAGAAAACAGAGATTAATATACAGACAAATAGCAAAATAATAACAGTATAATATTTGTAGTATAATAATGTTATATAATAATCAAATTATAGGCTGAACACTGCTGTTTTCCTACCATTATACATACACAGTACTTTACAGGAATGATGCCAGTTATGAACATAAAAGAAAAAGAAACAATCTATTATCCATTGTATATAAATAATAATATAATGTGAATAAATGAATTGAGAAATATTTGAAGAAATGTTTTCTGTTCTCCCTGAAATTAAAATTTATGTGTTTCTTTTACAGTTTTTTTAGGAGTCTGCATGTGCAACATATGCACATATTCCAGTTTCTGCATTTTCAGATGTAAAAGGTATCAGGAAAATAGTAATTTTGGTTTATTTTCAAAGTCACATTCTTTTACATGCATTATATTCATATATTGTGAGACTATATTTTCATGTCTGTCTTTTCACAATTACATTTTGTTTCCAACACTTCCAGTTCATCATTTATTTTCTTGTGACCCAACTCATAGTAAATGAATCGAGACAGGTGACTTCCTTTTGAGAAACCCTAAAAGAGAAAAACATGGGTCTCGTTTTCATTCTGAAAAGGCATGGTGGTTAGAAGGATCCCCCAAAGCCATCACAGTGTTGATATTTGTTTTACAAGAAGTAAGTAAGCCTCCAATTCAAGGAGTAGGTTGGGGTTTTTTATAAGTCAAGCTACAATGATGAAAAATAGCCTGTTTAAATTGTAACTCAGTGCTTTGAAAATAATGCAGAAAACTTTTGTCAGTAATCTTAGATTTATAAGAATCTTGTCCAGTTTTCAAGGACAACTTGACTACTTCAAATATTACTTCACAGAAAATTACTGGGAAGAGTATAACTTGAATGTAGGGGCAGGTATGACCCTTTCCAGGAGTTTTATCCCCATTGTCTTACATGGACAACTTTTAAAATACCATGAATCTGGGCTTTACTTTTTTCTTTTCTTTCCTTTTTAATTTTTTCTTTCTTTCCTTTTCTTCCAGAATTATGAATCCTGTGTTACAAAACATGGTTTTGAATTGCTCACTTTGCCAGACTCCAGCTGTAGAAACTGATATTAAATTAACATTATCAAATTCCAAAACTTGAAGGGATTCATCTTTTGAAACACAGAAATGAAAGCTGCAAACAGAAATGTCTAGCATCATAGATGTTTTACAGTCCTTGCATTGGTAGCAATAAAAGTATTCTGTAAAGGGAGGATCTAGAAAATGTAGTCAGGATTATATTGCAATACCTTGTCAGATAAATGCCAAACTAAAGGCTGTTCTCATAGCTTGGGTTTGGCCACTCTGGACACTGATAGCTTACTCCCTCACCACCGAGTCAACTAGCAGCCCTCACCACCAGCCTTCACCACCGAGTCAATGAGATTCATGACACAAACTGACCTCCTTCATTGAAGTCCTTTTCCAAAGCGTTATATGCATCTCCTAGTGGCCGCTGCTCTCAGCCCAGTGCAAACTTTAGCTGCAAATGTGGCTCTTCTTGAAACCTGCAGCAGGGCAGGCTCGAGTTGCACTGAGTGGGCACGTTACCTCAAATATAAGCAACTTAAAGCTGTAATATCATGTAATGTAGTCCGAAAAGGGTCTTTGATACTTTCACAGCTTTTTAACCTGTGGTTTGAAAACCGGTAATCACATCTTCACTTTTCTATAGAGTAAGAATGTTAAAGCCATCAAAGAAGAAACATGATAGCAGTAATTGGTAGGCACAGGGAAAGCATATATATTTTTTGTCATCTCTGAATAATGATGAAGCATAAATCTAACACTTTAAGCCATATTACCAAACAAAGTAAACAGTACTAATTTTAAAGTTCACTTAAAGAGCAAATTAGATTGGCATCTACTGCTCTGTTCAGGTTAAATCCTTGAGCTTTTGCAAATTCTGAGCTTGGGTATTTATTGGGTTTTTTAAATGTAATTTAATTTCTCCCAGTTTCCGATACCAAAGGCTTACACATTATTATTTGAAACAATCTTACTTTACAGACAAAAAGTAAGTTGTCCTTCAACCTACAAAATTCAAACATTACTGGCATAGTAAATATGTATGTTTCAGAACAGGAAGAAAAATAAAATGAATACTAGCTAGAATATTTACAATAAGAGCTGTTTAAAGGAAAAAATGTGTTTGATCTTTGGGAAGTTCCCTGTCTTTGAACTAACACAAGACAAATGATTAAGGAGAGAGGATTCATGAATAGCTATTCCTCTACCTATGGGTTCTTACACTTGACTGTGCAGTCAGCATTCCTGATCAGTGAAGATCTTTTCTCCCACAAATGTTAATAAGGTCAATTATTTTTGGTACTTTCAAGGAGTAGGGAGAAGAGAGGGGAAAGGTTTTTCAAGCAAAGTGGACTCAATCAACTTAAACCACATCGTAATTAGCTCTAAAATAATAGCATTTTAACCAGTGAGTTCATTCAATTTTTTTCAAATGTATAAACATTATTTTGCTTGGTCATAGAGGCAATTTCAGCTGCTTAAAAATATGATGAATGAACCAATTTGGTTCTTTATTTATATTTTATAACCCAAAATATTTTGTTAGAAATACCAGCACAAAACAGCAGAACACAGCTTTAATCAGTGTTTAATCAGTGTTTAATCTGTTTTCAGGGCAAAGCTTTCTTTAAATGTAAAGAAAAAAATGTAAACACTTTAGGATGCATTTGCAAGTGAGTTACCCAAGTTCTGATGTACATATGCTACCATAGTTAATTTTGGAAATTGTAGCGTACACCTAAGATTATAAAATAATTATGTGTGTGGTATACTGTTAGACTAAGAGATGTTCAGGGATTATTGTTCTTGTCAGGACTGACTTAATCAGCACAATGAAGTCAGTTTTACAATTAGCTAAATGTGTAAGGATGTAAATAAATTTAACAAGAAATTGTGAAAAAATAAAGGACAGTTACAAGCCAAATGTGTTTTTGTTTTATAACATATCTGGATAACCACATGTGGAACAGCTGAGGAATCCTGTACTCCAAGCAGTTTCACACAGTGTGGAAGACACTGGGTGGCTCACCTAACTCTTCCAAGTTTTCATTATTTTTAAAATATCCATAACAATATTCACCTAGTCACTGAACAAGTTTTGGGCACGTCACAGAACTATCTGTTAAAATACAATTTCTAAGGTTTCAAACATTAGTGGGATCAACTAGGAACAGAACAAGAAGTGCTTTCACATCTTAAAATGCACATGTCGATTTTTGTATCTACACACATGCATCAGTGAAAGTGACAGTTGCCATCAACGAATTGCACAGACATCTCATCAATATTTGAGACTTATTTTCCAGAAATACTCCTTGATGACCTGCCCTGAAAATAGATAACAGGATCATCACACTATGCTTTTCACAGCTCCACCACTACCGATTACTTCTTGTGTGTCACCACTTCACCAATGTTTATTTCAATGTACCCCTCCCTTTATTTCTGCAAGGTGTAAGGAAAAACCCTGGGTCCAGAGAAATTAAAAATATCTCAGCTTGCACAACATGGATCCTCAAGGATGCATGTGAATGAAACAAAATAAAATATTTAAATGAGTAAATCTAGGACTAAGACAGTCTACCAGAATGAATCACACCTGCAAAATCATGTGCTTGTGGTGTTCTCCATATTACAGGGTTTCATAGCTAAATGACAGGGTGTATAGATAGGACACACCTATTATGCCATAGATGGTACAGTAACAGCTGTCTGCTGTTAGGACTGGACCTAACAAATACAAGAGTAGTCAAGGTAGTCAGATGGAATTTGTCAGGGAATCATATAATAAATTAAACAATGCAGTAATAGATTATGAGGACATAATTGTTTTTATTATGCAGCCGTATGTTCTCCAAAGAGATAAAATAACTGACAAATAAATATACTGTTCCTTTCATATTCAATTTTTGGAATAAGCAGAATGGGTAAAATCCCTATACATTTAGTTGACATTGGGTACTGACAAAAACCAGAAGTTATGACTTGCAGACTGGTATAATAAGAATGCTTCTTATTTGGTACTCCTCTGCATGAATTAGGGCAACTGTGAACTACCATATTACTCATATTTATTAATAAAAGGTTATAGGCCAGCCAAAAGATATCTAGTTTCTCTCATTTACCCCACATTTTAATCTCTCTGTTGGCTCACCGTAGCCTAAAATCCCCCTAAATACCTATTCTATTTTCTGCACCAGTAAATTTTGATCAGGTTAGCCTGAGTATAATTACTGGCATACTGGAGTAACTGATAAATTTTTGGCTATGTCTACTTTAAACTGAGATATGCCCACTTTGTCAAAGTCTGTGGAGGCAGATGATGTTTGTTACATGAACATCTGTAGAAAAAAAATAGCAGACATGAAGAAGACAAAGGACAGGATTTCCACAGAAAATCATACTGATGACAATAAGGATGAAGATTCCCCTTCAGATGGTCCAGAGTTGCAAAATACAGCTTCCACTTTTCAAAGGACTAATGTGATAATTTTACTGTTATTTTCAAGCAAAAAGGAGGTGGTTATCACAGAAGAGAGAAGAGACAGGCTGAGACTTTTGAGGAAGCATGATTCTGTGGTGAGCTGCGCAGCTGCAAGTAAAATTACTCTTAAAGCCCTCTTCCGATTATACAAATACTTTAGGTGGACAAATACAAGTGTGATGTATACACTGTATTGTATATAGATGTATTTTTGTCAGTGCTTGAGTATCTCTGATAAGCAACTTCTCCCCTTAAGCAAAGATAAAAGTGGATCCTACAAGGTCTATTTTTAATATTATTTTTAACTCTCTACCTTCAAACATCATTTCATTCCCTCTCGACTTAAGCAGAGACTTATTACTTCTTTAATGTTTAAAAATTCACAGTATTGTATTTATGTACTTCTTGAAGGCACCTTGAATTGCTTATCAAAAAAAAGGGGAAAAAAACCTCAAAGGAAAAAAATTTCAAGAACTAAGAAAAAAAAATCCCTTTCAGCTGAGGAGGGCAAGTGAACAGCAGTTTTGTTTGATAAGCATTTACTTTAAGAAAGTTGGCAGACATTAAACCTCTGTTGCAGTGAGCTAATTACATAAGAGCAAGAACTATCATCCAGGAGGAGAGGGACTGACCAACATGCATGGCTGCTGCACCCGGTGCCAGGGACCAAGTACAAATCATACTGCCCCCAAAGACTTCTGCGAGTATAAAGCAAAAGAGGTGCCAAGTTATTCTTTGGTGATTATGGAAATTATTGGAGCAGCTATCAAAATGTGAACAAAGGCATTCAATAATTAGTCATACGAGCCCAGAAAAATATGATTCAATGTAAGTAATTGTGTGGAGCTATGTGCCAGGATTGCATTTAACTTCTACAGAAAAACACCATGATTAACAGTAGGAATGGCTAATCCAGCAGCCAAAGGGAAGCAATCTGCAGATGCCGAGCAGGAAGAGGTCAACACAGCCCTATTGAAGAGTATAATGTTGCCTCTGCAGCATAGATATATGTGGGGACTCATAGATTTACTTACAAACAGGATGAATAAATGCAAAGATCACATAAGTAAATTTAATAGACTATGCTGCAAATGTCATGCAGGAAATATACTCTCTGATTGATACGCAGAAGGTTTGCCAGAATGGTAACAGCTAAACTAAGTTCAAAGTGACAGGAAACATTGTCATCATCCTACTGTAAAAATGTACAATTACTTCCTCTTCTCTTTCTGCTTAAAAGTGACGAGTACCATCTTTTTCCCTAGGCTACTTGTGCACACTGGCTTATTATCATTGCAAAGTATTACAATGGATTAGCTTTTCCATATTTTGTTCATATTGGGAAGGGCATGTTTCAGACAGTACACTGAAAATGTTTTTGAAAAGGTATTTATTCATCCACTAAAAATTACCAGGCAGCTTGTTTTCAAGAATAAAAATCTCTGAATTGAATGCTTGCAAATTCCTCTTTCCCAATAATTCATTTAATATAAAGAAATCAGAAAGAAGTAGCAAGCAGTATCTAATTAATATCTCCTAATGCCCAACTGATGTTAAGCATGACTCCAATTTATAACCAAACTATATTTTTACATTGAAAAATTCAATTACATTTACTGACAGACTTTGAAATGCCACATTATTTATACTGGCAAATTTTACAGTCTCTCACTATATTTATTAGCATTCTTTCCACAGACCAAAGTACATATATACAATACAGATCGCTGCATTCTTCATTTTTCAGTCTTTCAAAGTGATATGCACATCTGCTGGAGTAGGTTGGAACTGACTTGTTGCCGGATATCCAAAAGACCAAATAGAGCCAGCAGTTAATTTGCCCTCCCTTTTGATTCTTAAGGCAAAACAAAGTAACCTTGACATTTCTTTTCCTCCTCTCCCTCCCTCCCTCTTTTCCCCTTTTCCTCATTCCCTTCTCTCCTGCTCTTTTTTCTCGCACACACCCACACGCTGCACTATCTGTGCACACATCAACAATTTTGAGCTGTGAAGAGGTTCAATTGCCACCTTAGTGACTCACTTATAATCAAATCATTTACTAGGATAGCTTGAGGACATGACAATGACAGAGAGACATCTGTTAGGTGGATGGCATGAAAAAAAAAAGGAAAAAAAAAAGAGGTTATTCACAGCTGGTACATTAGCCATGCTAGCCACTAGGCCACCACCGTGTCCTAGTCCTACAGCTTCACTCTCCTCCTTTCTTCCTGCTCCCTGCTGTCAGCTGCCAAAAGATATCTGTTCTCACCCTTTGCTGAATGAAAAGGTGCTAATGCATGACTTCAGGATATGTCAGAACATACAGTACTTACAAGTGTTTGGAGATGAAGCCAACCTGACCATGGGGAAAAAAAATGAGTAACTAAAGAGTGATTTTCTTGAAAAAGAATGACTAGAAAAATAGTGAGAGGGTTATTCCTTTTTCTTGCTGTGGCAGGCAGAACAGGTTTTTGTCTTCTTGATGCTCATCTGCATTTCTTGTAGAGTACTAAATACCCTACCAAATGTTCAGAAACCGGGCTGAGTTTTTTTTTTTTTTGCTCACAATTTCTGAATTAACCGAACTTAAAAATACATTCCCAAAGGAAGAAGAAGTGTAGAATAGCTGGAATACTGACAGAAACAAACAGATTTAAAGCTGCCTTTCTTCTATTTTAAAGAGATACCAAGAGAATAAATTGAGGGAGGGGTTTGAATAAAATGTGATTTTAAAAAACCCTTAGCTGCTTGTATACCAAAAGTGCCAGAGAGCAACAGACATCCAGAGTATTTGGCAGCTATCTCCTCTCCAGTTACACAAGGTCTTTGTTTTGCACCCACTAAGCTCCACAGGCAGAGGGGACTGGTGAAAAGTTCAGCATGGGGGAAAGCTTCTGAAAGGTTTATTTTCTCAAAGGTGTCTGTTGGTCTAGGTGGAATAGAGCTGTTTTTTTTAAAAGCTCTTAAAACCTCTGCACTACAAACCTTAAAAAAAATCTGCAGTGTGATATCAGTGAGGGCGATTTCTGCAGTGTTCCAGTCCTTGTTCAATTATTTGCCTATTACGGCACCAAAAATAGAACCACAAATGGAACTAAAACTTGTAGTACACGGGCAGAATACTGGTTATTTTTTGAGTGAGAAAGGAAGATTTTTAATAATACTAAGAGATTCTAATATTAAGCCCAGCAGAAATGAAGGTCATGCGAATATTTCAAAAGAGGTTGCATAGCCATGCATTGAAGATCCTCTACAATACACACTCTCGAAATCAGTACACAGACTAAGGTATCCCAAAGAGAGACGGGTCTGCACCAGACATTCCAATCCATCTCATACTTTACAGAGGCTCCTAGTCAGTGTTAAACACTGCAAAGTTGTCCCTGTGTCACATGTCGAATTGATACTGCTGCAGTTTTCTGTGCATTATGAGCTTGCTGAAGGAGAAAGGAAACAACGCAGGGAGGAGGGAAAAATCTCTTTCCTCAGTTGAAGAGTAAAAGCAGTTTCCTTGAAAAAAAAAATTTCTCAGCTTTATTATACTAACATTCTAAAAAGGTAAAATTATTGTCTGACTATGGAAATGGTTCAATTTCAAGGTTTTATCTTTCTGCAACTCTTAAGAAGAACAGCAAGAAATATTTATTTTCTTAAGAAAAAATCATTTCTCATTCACCAGATAATCCCATCTGCTACACATTCAGTAAACTTTGAGATTTTTTTTTAAATGTACAGAGTAAAAAAACCCCAAATATCTAAATCAGTCCCTGTCCTGGTCCCAGGTGGGCACAGCTCCCACTCACTTCACTGTATTTTGCCATATTTATCTGCATGTTTGAACTGCGCCTGAAACTCCTGCCCATTTCCTAAGTCAGTCTGCACGTCCAAATTACCAGCAGTGCAGACAAATTGTACACACACATCCACAAACACACAAATATATACGTATAATCCTTTTGTTTACCTGAGGAGGTCGCACTGCTTCTGCAGCAGCAATTATCTATCTTTGAAACATTTGGACTATCTAGACTTAAAAAGTTTCTTCACTAATAGATGGATAGGACCCTTCACCCTGGTGCAAGGCGTCAGGAATGAGTCTGGAGGGCACTTCGGGGAGTCTTTGATGGACAATGACACCACCTTAGCTGCCTCTCACATGGATGTCCCATAGATGTAACCTTCCAGGGTGAGGGGTTTTAGAGCTGAGCAAGTTTGTTTAACAGGTCTTCATTGCCTCTGACCAGGCCACACACTCAAATCTCTCCTCCTCTCCCTTGGTTGGGAGGTGTGTGCAAACTTGGCCTCAGCAGACAGGCCTGTGGGCTATGGCCTGCCCCTGCCCTGGAGCCAGACAGAGATCATTTTCAGAACAGCTACTGGGTTTGGCTACCATCAGCCTTGTTTACTTCTCCCTAGACCTGACATGATTGAACAATAATGTCCCCTTTATTTTATCTCAAGTTCTCTTAGGCAGCTGAACTCACAGACCAAAGTTCCAGTCAGGTATCTTCTGGTAGGGTTGGGCTTTGGTGAAAATCAGCTTCTTTATACAGTTTTGACATAATGGGCAAAAGGTCCTTCACAACAATGTTTAAGCCATTAACAATAACATTTCAATCTCTGGCAAGAGGGCACCACACAGAAGAAATCAGTGTCTGTCTCTTCTCTTCCCTTCATGAGGAAGTTGTAGACTGTGATGAGGTCTCCCCTCAGTCTCCTTTTCTCCAGATTAAATAAACCAAGTGACCTCAGCCACTCACATAGCTTTTCCTCCAGACCCGTCACCATCTTTGTGGCCCTCCTTTGGATGCTCACTAATAATTTAATATCTTTCTTATATTGTGGTGACCAAAACTACACACAGGTCTTGAGGTGAGGCTGCACCAGAGCAGAGCAGAGCGGGACAATCCCCTCCCTGGCCCGGCTGGTGATGCTGGGCCTGATGCACCCCAGGGCACGCTTGGCCCTCCTGGCTGCCAGGGCACTGCTGACTCCTATTCAACTTGCCATTGACCAGGACCTCAGGTCCCCTTCCATGGTGCTGTTTTCCAGCATCTCATTCCCCAGTCTGTACATATGTCCAGGGTTGCCTCATCTGCCCCATGTACGGGATCTGGCTCTTTCCCTGGTTGAGCTTCATTTGGTTGGTGACTGCCCAGCCCTCTGAGTTGTCAAGGTCTCTCTGCAGGGCCTTCCTGCCTTTCAGGGAGTCATCAGCTCCTCCCAGTTTTGTATCATCTGCAAACTCGCTCAGTATTGCTTCCAGTTCTGCATCCAGGTAATTTATGAAGATGTTGAAGAGCACAGGGCCAAGGATGGAGCCCTGTGGAACCCCACTGGTGAAAGGTCCCCAGTCTGATGCCATTCCATTCACTGTAACCCTTTGTGCCTCACCCATGAGCCACTTGCTCACCCATCCCATGATGAGTTTATCCAGCTGTGTGCTGGATGTTTTGTCCAGAAGGATACTACGAAAGTCAGTAACAAAAGCTTTACTGAAATCCAAAGAGATTATATCAACTAGTTTCTCTTGATCAACTGAGTTACCTTGTCATAAAAGTAAATCAGGTTTGATAAGAAGAACTTTCCTCTCATGAAGCTGTGCTGGCTGTGACCAATGACTGGGCATCTTTCTGAGTCAGCTGCCTTAGGACCTGTTTCATAAAGTTGTCATCCAGTTTTTTTAGGAGCTTTCTGGCCCGGGTTCTACCAGCTGTCTGATGCTCTCAATTGATTTATGTCAATTTGAAGTCTGCCATAAGGCCAACAGCAGTTAGTGAGCTCTTCCACCAGCTCTCTCATCACCCTAGGCTCAAACCCATCCAGTTCCATAGACTTGTCAACATCTAAGTGGCACAGCCAGTCACTGCTTCCATTCTGCTTCCTGTCCCTGTCTACCAGCTCAGGAGGCTGGTGTTCCTGAGAATAACTATTCCTACTGTTGAAGATTGAGTCAAAGAAGGTGTGAAGCACCTCAGATTTTTACTTCTCTTTGGTGACTATATTCCTCCCTGTGCCCAATAAAGAATGGAGGAGTTCCTTGCCCCTTCTTTTGATATTAATGTATTTATAAAGACGTGTTTTTTATTCTTCACAGAAGCAGTGAGATTAAGTTTCATAACTGAGCATTTACATCTCTAATTTTCTTCCTGCATGACCTAATGACCTTAAATACTTCCTGAGTTGCCTGCCCCTTTTTCCAAAAATGTTACACCCTCTTTTTTTCCCCTGAGTTGCTGCAAAAGCTCCCTGTCCAATCAGGCCGATCTTTCCCCCCAGCTCCTCTTTTTGCACATAGGGATGGACTGCCCCTGTTCCTTCAACATTTATTTCTTGACATATGTCCATCCTCCTGGACCCCTTTGTTTTTAAGGACTGCTTACCAAAGAACTTTCTGAATCAGTGTCATGAACAGGCCAAAATCCGCCCTCGGGAAGTTCAGGATAGAAGTTTTATTGAGGTTCCTCCTTACTACACCAAGAATTGAAAACCCTATCATTTTGTGTGGATATATGAATGAGTGATACTTCATAAATATAGGATAATGTTATTATCCTTATTTTACAAAGGCACAGAAATGAGCAATTTTCTTTTACACTATTAATTAATACTAGAGAAATAAGAAATAAGACTGTCACTGGGCAAAATGAGACATAAAGGAAAAGGAAATCTTTTCTTGACTCCCTTTCTGTCACATGCCACATATGTGTAGAAGTCTATTTTTGCGTCAATTTTTAATTTCTTTTTAGTTGAGAGGACAGTTCTATAATATTCTATTTTTAATCATTATCACAGTTAGCAGAAGGGCAAGTTTCTTGGTCTTTGGATGTTTAAGGCTTTTCTCCTTTTTAAATCAATTTTTGTTTTACTACAACAAAAATTCTACTGCAACACAAGCAGCACAACGAGCACAAATGATAAGGAGAATAGAGAAATTCAACTCTGGCCCTTCATCACAGAGTAAATTAAATACAATAGTTACATTTCTGTTCCTTTTTGTGATAACAGTGATATAAAATGTTTATTAAAATTCAAAACTGACAAATCATATCAAAAAGAAGTCCTGGCTGAAGAAAATATTTTTTGCTAGTCAGAATTTAGCTGAAGAACACTGATAATCTTGTCAAACAGGCCAAAAAGTTCCATTCATCAATCCTGTAGTGAAAACACACAGGAATGAATCTTGAATCTTGACCAGCAGGATTGGAGGTTGGAGCCATGAAGGCATCTTACTATAGATAGCATGATAAAACTCATGCCTCTAAGTGGAAGAAATTAATCTGCATGCCAAATGCAATACCAAAACTCTGCTTTATGTGCAACTGAGAATCAGCGCTGAATTTTGCAGCAGTTTCAATTAGCTTTATTTATATATATAAACATATACATGTATATATATATTTCAGCTTTAGTTCCAGATGTTTCATGTAGTAGAAGAAATAAACATGCTGAACTGTGTGCTGTGGCACAGACATTCCCAACCCTCAATTCATTGCTCTCTCTGTGTTTGTAATTTCTTTGCACCTTCTAAAACGCAAAGTAGATTTAAGCTTTTAAGTAGAGATAGTGATTGTTCTGAGAGGCTCAGAAATTAGCCAATGACATCAAATCCTGCTTGCTGTATTCACTAAAGACTCCCACTGTGAACATGGGTACATTAAGCAGGATTCAGCTTTTCTAATCAGGGCGTGTTAACATGAAGGAATAATATTGAAGCAATGAGAATTAGATTAAATTTGTATTGGTCTTTTGTATGCTTGATGACTTTTCTACTTGTTTTATTATGGGATCTACAAAGATCACTATAATCTCATGGTTAGCTGGCTTCAAGTGGGCAATTGAGGGTAAAAACCAAAACCCAGCGATCAGAAGACGTCATTTTATCTCACAGCTACAGATTTTCCTCTGGAGCTTTCTGTTTATTAAATTATACAGGGTTAATAAGAATTTCGTCCAGATGCCTAGTTTTCAATCCCAATACTGGCCTAATGCTACATTCTGTCTCTGCAATGCACAAATGTTAGCCTTTGTTGACTGCCTAAAAAAAATAATAATCCATCTTTATTTTATTTTCTTCTATTAGTTAGGGAGAATGTTCACTTTCTGTAGGAGTGTTCCATGCTACTCAGAGAAGGAGGAGGATAGTGATAAGCTTAATAGGCCAAGGGTTCAGCAATCAAGGTTCAGATGATGCACTCTGAAGTAACATTGGTATACATAACGGTCCAAGCTTCAGGTCACCACAGGATTAAAGGGCAGAATAGGAAGTACGTTATAGTGTGTAACTCATTTGGGGAACTTTCACTACCTCTTTACAATAATTTCTGTAACATGATAGAAATGAATCATCTGAGAATGAATTTTGAGGCATAATGATCCAGTGCCTCTTATTTTGCCCGATTAATAGTACATTCATTTCATTACTGACTGATTAAGGTCCCTGTACAAGTTCATATGAATTTTATGGATGACCAGTGTGCAAGTTCATTGCATTTGTAAAAATTTCAGCAATACTAAAGATATTCTGCATATAAAATAGACACATTTATAGTCACAAAATATAGCAATCAGCATCTTTTACTGTATTATTTTGTCTGGATCATTGACAACTTCTATCTCTGGAGAAGTTTCCTACAGAAAGACAATTTTCAACTCATGCCAACGGCACAGAAGATCTAGACCAGAAGGTCATGCCAAAAGTACTGAGGTTTATGTAAAAAAGATGCAGTTCAAATAAAACAGATGAAGAAGGTGCATGAAAGGCTTCTGAGCACGAATAATTAATGCTAAGAAGTCAAGAATCTTTTAGATTAAAATGGGAAATAACTAATGAATTTGGCCTCTTGTAAGATAATTATTCCTTTAAAATTTTTAGATTGGATTCTTGGACTTTTGGGGAGGAAAATATCATACTGCAAAGTTTTTAGATATACTTTATTCTACCAGAAAACTGAGGTCAGTGCTTGAAAGGACACATATTTGTACTAGAAATCTAGAAGTCTGACTCTAAGTAAGATCAAGAATTCTGGATGAAAGAAAATATGTTGAAACATCTTAAAAGGCAAGACTACTATTTCGCACTAAGCCACCTGTGGAACCCTATTTCCTTCTAACATTTCAACCTTAATCAATGCTATATCTTCACACAAAAAAGACAAATATATACAACTGTATTTTTCTAACCAAGGAAGCAATATGGCTGGTTTTATTAACTAAATTTAAAAAAAAAATTGGCATAGAATGTTGGTTCATTTTCTCTTATGAAAGTTTTCATCTTTCTATACTGCACACTCTGCTATCTGAAATGAAATGTGTATTCTCCTTCAGTTGAATAACAGCTTTGCAACTGGAAATCTAATTAACAATTTTGCTACTGACATTTTGAGGAGAAACATTTCATTAAGTACCTCTTGATCTAAGTAGACCTAAATTCAAGGTTCTGGAGTATAATTGAACTAATTTTGCCATTCTAGGAAAATGCAGTCCTTAGGAATAAATAAAACTGCCATCTTGAATCACATAAAAAATAAAGCTGACAAAATTTATTTAAAACAAATTCAATATGTGATAGTAGCTTGAGTGAATTCAAGCATACTATTTTTTAGGTTTGTGTTTGTAAAGTCAACTTTGAATTTTTATCCCTTTTATGAGTGATATTTTCTGATTTTAAGTGGAAACCTATATTTTTCTTCTATAAAATAATGAATAGCATAGTTTAACAGTTTCAAAACTCTTTTTGTAACATCAAAAAAACCTCTGAGAAAATGGTTTCAAAATATTAAAAAATCTGTTGGAAGTTTTCCCTTTAAATTGTTGGTTTAATTAACTGAAAATTTTAATGTATTTTTTTGTTGTTGCAAAGTGATATACTTTATGTCTCTAAGGTGCCTGCTACAGCTGCCCCTTCCTATATTAGTAAAATCTGTTCCTTTTGCATACAAAAAAAGCTGGTTGTCATTCATCTTTGCATAGGAAGTGGTAAACAGAAGATAGAAGACAGAAGTCAATTTCACAAGATTTATGTATTTTTCCAACAAATATCTCCTAGTGAAAGAATGACCAGTTGTAAAGAAAGCAGGGAAAGTACACCAAATTTTACTGTGGCTTGAGGGTGTGAAAATTAATTTTAATTCCCAAAATTTTGCAATTCTTCCAAAAAATGCCAATCATTCCAGTCATGGATATTAAGTTCTTAATTAGGTGAGATCGTTGTCAACAGGATTTAAACCAGTGAAGTGGTTTTATAATTCAATAAAGGAAGACATTTCTTCCCCTTGTTTCCCCTTCACTTCTTTCTTCTACCGCTCTTGATCTTTAACTCAACCATTTATTCCCTTTGCTCACACAGTCAACCTGACTTCTTTATATATGCAACCTTCAGGTTAAATGAGAACGAGACTAATTAATTGCCATGCTTGATTTTCGATCTTTAGTGTCTTCCAATGAAATATGATAACTGGCATTGATATATGGTTTGCTGACTCTATTAACCACCTTTCTAATTCACTGTATCTTTTTATATTAATTATGCTTCTAGCCTAATATTTTATTCATGTTTGAAACCTTTTTGCATTATTGCTTGTTCTCAATAATAATTAAAAAAAAAAGTTGGGTAAACTTTTTCATCATCTCTGGAATAAATAAACAGGGCTGACCTCTTGAACAATTTCTATCTACAGACAGGAGGCATTAAAATTACTTCAGTTTAAAAAGAGTGGTCTCTCACTCTGTAATTAGTAAAGATAGGAGCACATATATGACAAACAATGCTTAGCATCCTTATAATTCAACAATAAGGTTGATCTTATTCTTACAGAATATTTAGAATGTCAGAAGAAAGTGTAAAATAAGAATAACTGTTAATTTTTCTGACATTTCATGCCAGTCTGGATCATATTCTGGTACAAATTCTTTTGATAGATTAAAAAAATGGAAAAATCCATAATTTGTGACTTCTCACCAGAGTAAATCCTAACCATGCCATTAGGTGCAGAACTACCCTCAAGGGTTACAGAACCATGTTTGTAGGATGCATGCAAGCCCTTATCAAGAGGACACAGTAGTATGAGATACCTTCAAGTGTTCTATTAGGCAATTTTTTCGGGGTGTAATTTGTTTATTTGTTTTTTTGCTGCTTTTTCCCATAGCAATGTTTGTGATCATGGACAGGAATGAATCCCAGTAGCAGCCAAGACCTGCAGGGCGTTCTTTGCTTATACAGTTAACGTAACTACCACTGCTTAATCTTGTGCAGGAAACATAAGTGAAAATAACCAAAATTCCCGCTCTTGTGAGTTTTCACAAATACCAGACAGTTGGCAATAAAAAGGGAATTGACAGGTTGCACTGTTTTGTACATTTCAAGAAATATTATCTGCTGTTTTGACTGGTGAATTTAGATGGACTTTAGCCTGATTTGTTACAAGTCTTGTGAGGGCACAGTCTTTATTTGAGTAGACATATTGAGAAAGGGACAAACCACTTCCACACTTAAAATAATTATTTTCTACCAGCTTAATAAGAACAGAAGGTGAGATATCTTAGGTATTCCATATTTGGTTAAAACGTACCAGGACTTGCTCCCTTTGGATAACAAGATCAATAGACTGCAAAATATAAATCTGTAGGAAACAAGACTCACAGATTCTGGTGTTTCTAAAACCAGTTATTCGGCTGGTAGCAAAATATTCCTGAACACCCACTGTAGTTACCTCTGAAAAGAGTTTCCTCTGATAACCATACAACCTAGATAATTTGAAAAGAGTCTGACAAGAAGGTTATTTTGAAAATGACAATGCTGAGATGTAGGTGACAGTAACTTTTCCAGCTCCTGTTTGTTTCCATAGACTGTAGACATGAGGAGAAGGAAAGGGGTGGTTTGATAGAAGGATGAATTTGCCTTCATGAATGCATACTTTGCATCCTCACACCTAAAGAGGGATTATAGGAAGCCAATAGAGAAGAAATAATGACAGGATACACTACTTGGCAGTAATGATGTACAAACCACCTCTTCATAGCTACTACTTCCTGGTCAAGACTATACACTAAAAGGAAGCAATGTTCCCTCTCTCCATCCCTGAACTCTGGCATTCAAGTGTAAAAAACACAGCTAAATCCTGTCTGCACCCAATTTGTTTCCCCTCTTTTTGAATGTGGTTGTTCTGCTTTGTGAACTATTATAACACTCAGACTTTCCTGGTGGAATCTCTTATTTTGAGTTAGAACTGAGTTCAAACAAATAAAAAGAGTTTTCTATCATCTCCAGATGAAAGAAGATTTGTATGTTTGAGTTAATACTGATGATTTCAGGAATGCAAATGCAATGTTATATTTGATTGGTAATTAAAGTACTCTCAAGTTTAGGCAAAACCCAAATAGCTATTTACAGGTTTTATGCTATAAAACCATTGTAGTATCAAAAGATCCCTCAGGGAAAATATGTCTACAGGGATTTCTTTTTTTTTCACCAGAAAAGCTGTAGTAAATTCTCTTGATTCTGGGAAAATAATTGGAAAGAAGAAAGTTAAAGACAGTTCTCTTTCTTGACTATCTGCTCTCTACGGCAGGGGAGTTGGAATTAGGTGTTCCTTAAGTCCATTCCAACCCAAGCTATTCTATGGCTCTATGATTTTATGAAATACTAACAATAAATGACATTCTAGGATGCAAATAGTTTTTGGGACCTGGCTGGACATAGCAGTAAAACAAGTCTGTCACCTGTTCCTTGCTTTGAAGTCCCTGTTTGACCTTGAAGTCTCACCTTGGATATACTCTTCTTCCATCAGTTTGTGTTACTGGACTGCAGCAGGCTTTATTAACTCCAGTTATATAAACTCCAGTTTACCTGGACCTTCCTCTTATTTTGTAGAATAATCCCTGAGAATATGCAAGAGGTAGTTGTGCAAGAGCTTAATTTCAAAATCAGACTTATTGTAAGGAAAAATAGAAAAATTAACAGCCCACCTAAACTTACTATCTCTTTACACCTCCAGCACAAACGAATGACAGATGCCAATAAATGAAACCTCCTTTACTGTTCTGTAGTACAGATTCGATTCAATACTTGATTTATAGGAGACGGACTTTAAAAATTTAATTGCAAAATAATATTTTCTAAAAATCCTAATTTTCCCTGAAAGCTAAAGTACCTTTCAGTCTTAGAACACACCCGAAAAATCCCCACCCCAAACTCAAGGGTTCATAGCAAACTGCAATAGGTAAGCATTTGACATATTTCGTGAACACAGTTATTGTTTCTTCTTAAAAACTAGTAAGCAAGTGAAGGCAAAATATTTGTTTTAAACGTGTAACCCTATATTTACTTACTTTAAAGTGTTTTAGGTTTTCCTCTTAGTCAGAACTCCTAGAGAGCATTTTGTGGCCAGATACTAAACCTGAAATTAGGAAGTTTTCACAATTGTCCTTCTCATGTTATCATTCTTTATGTAATATGTGTTACCAAATGGCTTAATTAAAATACACTCCCCTGCCCCCCAATATAAAATAAATTTTCCTATGAGTGCTTTATCTGGAAGTATAAATGAATTACCATGTTCGAAAATAAATGTTTCATAAAGCAGTGCATTTTCTCCTTAGCGTTATGACTGCTTCAGCAGCAGTTATTTCTCCTAATCTGGGAAGAATTTGTCCAGATTCCCTATGATTAACTTTACTGGGACTTCTGTTATGCAACATACTACTAAAGGAATGTAAAGGGACATACGTTTTCTGATAGAAAATAAAGAAATATTGTGCATTGTCTTTGCAGGTATAATTTCTAATGAGACAGAATGCTACAAAAGATGTTTCATAAGATTATATGGCATATACTAATAATTTATGATGATAAAGAGTTAAAACATGTCACCATGTGTGAAAAGCAATGAATGACAGATCATAAAATTGGACAGCCTAAGAAAAACAAGACAAATCTTATGAGGATTTGAGGTTTCTACAGGTGACTGTAAAGAAGAAATCACAGAAAAACCAGGTAATGTGCTTCCACCCCAGTTTCTTTGTTTGTAAGAGATCTTTAATAACTACCTGTATATAGCTTTCTGGATTCTTGAAAGAAAGATGAATTGTCATTTCAAGGAATATGATTATCACCAACCATTAGGAGTTGTTAAATCTTTAATATGTCTTGGCTGACCATTTTGCATCAACTTGATTCACAATATGGGGTAATAGGTGGGTTTTTTTGAGACATTTGATCAGTGCTAGATATGCAACAGGCTTGACTGAATCTGGTGTGGAAGTAATCACTTACAAACACTTGATGTTGAAATGAATTACTGGATGTCATTCTCTATTAACCTAACAGTTAAATTTGGACAAAAATGTACATAAAAATGAAATAAAACAATTAGGTAACACTTTAAGTGGTTCATTATTATTAATTCATTTAGTATTCATTGTAACTGTGCTGGTCATAATGAATTCATTTGATATTAATGTGGATGTTCTGCAGCAATTTCATTGTAATGCAGTTTTAATTCACGTGCCATTAAAATAAAATATTGTCAAAATTTTATTTATTATCCTAAGTGTATAATTTCTTATTTTCAGAACCAGGGAATTACTGGGTTTGTTTCTTCCATTAACTTCATATTTTTATCAGAAGATCCTTGCCTTAAGCAGATTAATTTCTTTTCCACTGTTAAACATACTTGCTCTACACCTTAAAGCAACAGATACACATAGCCATGCTAACTTATTTAAAGATTTTAGCCTGTATGTGGTCCCAATCTTAAAAAAGTTTGGGAAGAGATGGTTAAACACAAACTAGTTATATATCTCAAGTAACAAACCATGCACATTTTATAGGTTTGTTTTTTTTTTTACGTTATTTTAACATATATTTAATGGCAACTTCTCTACAGGTAGCTATATAGCTAACAATATTCTAAGAAACATGAAAAGTTGGGCTGTTATTTAAAATGGAGTCACAATTCCAGTATATTTCAGTTGCCAAAACAACGAAAGTGTAGTTTTTCCCAGTTGAAACAGAGCACACATAAACTACTGTAAGGGTTGTGGAAACAATTTTTAGATGGAATCAGAAATAATTTTTACTTTTCATTCAATGCCCCTAAAAGATGCAAAATAGTGTTTAACCTTTTTAAAATTGGGGACTAGAATTTCAATCACCATCTGCCTGTTGGGGCCAAATAAAATAGGTTTTTTTGAGTTCTTTCCATATCCATCAGCTTCAATTTTAAGGTGATCTGTCATTTGAAACAAACAAATAATTCTTTTTCTGAAAACTCTCTGCTTTTTTCCTCTTATTGAACAGTAAGTGAACCATTTAAAAAATTGTAGTGGTTTGTGTAATCACTGAAGTGGGAGAATTAAAGAGGAATGCAAAATTCTTACGACTGTAAATGTGCTGAGACAGATGTCACATAGCCTTAGGGACAATACTTACCTTCTAGTTCTTTGGACAGCAAAAAGGTTAAAGAAAAAATATAGTCAATCTGGGAGGAGGGTGGCGAGCATGGGTGAGCAAGAGGGAGAGAACAAAGTTAGACTCTTTTTAATGTTTTCAAGTAATATGCTTTTGATGGGAGCATTTGGTGTCCTCAGACTATAAAGTACAATCTCCTGATTTCAAAAGCAACCTAAAATGAAAAACAACAAAAGGGAATGGTTTCAGCATTTAATTCAATTTTTCATTATTAAAAATTAATTCTGATTTTCCTGTTACAATCAGCCAGACAGCTACTGCAAAAGAATTGCTTTCCTTAAATTTTTTTGATTGTAGTTCTCTACATAAAGTCTGCTTTTATTATTGATCAGAAAAAGAAATATAAAATCTCAAAGGTAGAAAGGTATCATTCAAAGCATAAAGGAAATATTTGTAGTTGATCTGGTCTGTAAGGACAAGATCAATAAGGTGGAAACTGAAGATGTAGCCTTTCTGGTCTCAAAGCCTGAGTGTTCTTTGTTGGTCCAATAAAAGGTATTGCTTTAATCTACTGTACTCTGTCAATCAAAGAAAAATTAAAAGTTCAAGTTTTAAACACATTTTTTCAGTTCTTCACGTGCTCTAACACAACCGAAGTAAGTGTACATACTAATGTTTCTGTCTTTGTGTATCTTCTCTGTGATACACAATTTTTAAGATGGTTGCAAATTAGCTATTTCCTGGTTAACAAATCAAGGTATACTTACTGTCTAATATTTTCCTCCCACTCAGAAGCAGTCTAACAGTTATGGTATATAAATCCGTCAGCTGAAAGATTAGAAAATGTGGACTGTTAATTCACGGATGGCAGATAACTGTGAACCTTTGTGAGGTTCATTCCCTTGCTGTGCTCAAACTGTCTGAGATAATATTTTAGAATTCTAAACCAACAAAATGGTTCAGTCACAGCCAAGAAGGCTTGACATAAAACAGCAAAAAATTTACAGAAATTTTTTGAAGAGTTCTGTATAAGCAGAGATGTTCAGACATGTCAGAGTTCAAAGAGATGAGGAATTGCCCATTGTATACACTCATGAAAATTTAGAGATGTACAAGAATCTGGAAGCTACCATCTTCTAAGAAAAAAGTCAAAACATTTATCATGACAGATAGGACCTGTTGAATTTGTTTAGTGTTTGGGATGAGGTGGAAGCAACATTGCTGGTTAAGTGCTTTTGTGATTGGGAGCACTTACCAACTCTGAAAGAGTGTTTCGAGATGTTCTTGAACTTGAAGGGCAGCACTCATTTGAGAAAGTCACACACGAGTGCTTCAAGAATTTGGAAGGCTGTTTCCATCCCTTCTGTGAAGATAGAAAGGATGCTGAGGTCAGGTGAAAAATAAAAAGTAGAGATAGCATGACCCTATTGTAGCTGTGAATGGGTAAACTGCTATAGAGAGGGTGTAGTAAAGAGGTGGGTCTCTTCTCCAAAGTATCTCTGATCTTGTTGAATATTTAGTGCATAAACAGACTGGCATGTAGTAAACAGAACCACATTTTTTCAGCCTTGAAAACATCAATCTAAAGTGCTATGAACTTGAATCCTTGAGTATGGATAAATGTACCAAGGTATCAGCTTAAATAACTCCTTTTCACATCCATCTGTAAAGAATACTAATACTGAAAATAATAACCACCTTTTCATTCC
Organism: Atrichornis clamosus; assembly: GCA_013400975.1. NCBI lineage: Eukaryota > Metazoa > Chordata > Aves > Passeriformes > Menuridae > Atrichornis > Atrichornis clamosus. Next base: position 52,328 of record WBMZ01010948.1, on the reverse strand, counting down.
TCATATTTTGCTCTATGTTACTTCCTACGCAAAGATGAACATAGACTGGATTTAAATTACACAAACCTCTAAAGGTTGATACTACTGATCCAAAAGATATGTTATCTATCATTCAGGTATCAGTTGTTTTAGACTCCAAAACCATGTTAGTAATATCTTTTCTTTGGTTTTGTCCATATTTTTACTGAAAAGAATCTGGCTGCTTCATGGAGAGTCTGGATATTATTTTGGTATTTTAAGAGATACACATCTTTCCAGTAAATAAAATCAAAAATATGTTGAGTTTCATCTGTCTCAATGCATTTGACTTCCTATCATTATTCATTATGGTAAAAGGTATGTGTGCTGGTTCTGGCCAGGACAGGGTTAGTTTTTTGAGGTAGCTGGGAGAGGGCACCGCTAGGGCCCAGTTGTTATTTTATACCACCTTATGTCATTAGTGGGAGTGGGAGGAAGGGACTCTCGTTTCCAGGGAGATGGGGCTCCTTCTGGTTGAGAAAACATGGCAGGGGATACATCAGATATTGTTTTATTTATTGTCATGAGCTTTCTGAGTAAATCCTTTTCTTGTCTTATACCTTTTGTTATTAATTGTTGTTACTGCTTGCTGTTACTCTTTGCTTTACATATCTCATTGCTGTTTCCTGTAAATTGTACTTGTCTCAACCCGTGATCTTTACCTCTTGTGCCGCCATCTGAGAGAGGCGAAATGGCACACGGTTTTAGCAGGAGTACTAAATTGGAGAATGCCATTCCTAAACCACGACAGTAAGGTATGGTATAAATTTCTCATTTCATCAGGATCTTGAGGTCAGCTGAGCCCCAGGGTTTAATTTAATGTATGAGCTGCAAAATGATCTTTATAACAGATTGAATCGCCAATTTAAAGAAATAACCTTTTCTAGAAACAGACCAATTATCCTTGGGTACTGGATAGTCTGTTTTTGGCAAGTGCATGTATGCAGGCAAAAGGAGAAAAAGTGTCCGCTTAAGTTTATGTCAATGATTCCTTGTGGGCCTACAATTTCTAACTTTTTTTTTTTAGCATAAATAGAAAATCTAGTCATTAACATAAAGTTCACCAAACTGAAAAACTACATTTGGTCTCTTAACATCTATCTTCAAACAACGTAGACTTAATTTAGTCTACAAAAGTAAAAAACAGAGAGGAATTTTTTAGCATTATTTCCACAAGGCTTTCTTAAATATTTTGCAAAAAATTGCTTACATGCAAAGTTACCATAAATCAATTATAACAAATTACTGTAATACAATCTTAAACACTTGGTACATACAAAATGAGTTTCACATCCATGTATGCAAAAATGCATGGTTGAATGCTTCAATTGCACATGCAGTTATTGTAGTTGCCATATAGTTTGGGGAGTTCTATTATAAACAGGAGTCTTGTGCATGGCTAGCTACTTAAATACCCAGACCCGTGATTTGGTACACAGACAGTAGCTAATTACATTAAAATAGGCATACAAAGTGCTTGTTCATAAGTGCCCTTGAAACTTCAAGAACAAAATTGTTGATACAAGTTCAAACTAAAAAAAATAAACTTTTACAGTTTGATGAAAAACATAAGGAAACATGAAAAACATGAAAGAAAAATGTCTTTACAAGAAACCCCAATTTAAAATCAAACCTATATTGATGAGGACACTCATATCAGCTCACAGAGAAATTGTCTGAAAAAAGAGAAGGGTATGAAGGAAGAGGAGACCCACTACCTGCTCAGAAGTTTAAAAGAAATTTTAAGCTGACAACTAATTTGTAATTGAAAAATGAAACATAAAACCCCCAAAGAGTAAAGGAACCTGCTGATATTATACATATATGAAGGTACAAAAGAAATATATACAATATGTTCTTAGGGTCAATTTATTCCCAAATGATACTATATTACTTCCAAATCAGTATACTGCCAAAAAGACAGCCAATGTACAGATTGCAAGATAGCAGAAATGTGAGACATAAAATGAGACTTGTTAATAACAGCTGTGATGGCAGCACTCAGATGACAAGCATCTGCAGAACACTTAGCCAGCTACCTAGTATGCCTACCACTAAAAGATTAAAGTGGTCAATTTTGTGTGTAACGAAGGCATGGAGAATGCAACAGCCAAACACCTTTTTCTGTGAAGAAAGGTGTTTAATCTCATGATATGTTAAAGGTATTGAAACAGATTTTTATTTATATATTCAAATATGAAGTTCATAATAACTTGCTTTCTATAGCTCCTACTCACTTTTGTGTAAGAAAACGAAAGTTTCTGCAACTGAAGAATGGTTTTCTTTAGTTGCAATGAATAACATTTCTTTTTTTATAAATTGCTGTCAGGTGTTGGTTATCCTCATTATAGATTACCAAAAAAATATCTGGATAAAGCTGGCATAGAATTATCAGAAATCACAGAATTATCAGAAAATGTTGACAGAGGTACACTAAAGTAAATGACAAGGAGAAATGAAAGAACATTGACTTCATGAAACCTAAATGGAAGTTTAGTCCTTGGCTAACAAGGAATTTAAAAATTATGTATAATAGGTCTTGTAAAGATCTTAGTGTCAACAATTTTACTAAAATGAGATCTAGTTTGATTAGAAGTACAGAAATTTTTAAAATAAACACAATACACCAGAGGAAAATTATTCAGGAAAATTATTGTCAGGAAAGTCAAAATATGTTTTTTTGTTTGGTGGCACTTTCTTTTAATCTCTACAAAAGAAAGAAATCTGAAATAGATTAAAGTAATCAGGAATAAAATAAAGAAGAAATTTTAAAACAGAATTGAACAATCTCACACCCATCTCTTTCAGGATGGGGCAAAGGACTTTTATGGTGTGCCAGCTCCTGAAAGCTGCTGCTTTGCATAATAATGGGCAATGACACAAAAAGATTTTCCAGATCTGCTACAGGAAAAGACCAGTCTTACAGTCTTACTGTACAGCAACAGCCTGTTATATCATTTACATGGGAGGAAAATACCTTGCTTCCCCTTATTTTATCTTGTACTGTCATTTTATCCAACTCAACATTCTACACATATCAGGACAGTTTTATAAATATACAAAAACACAGAAAGGTTAATTAGAGGAGTAATATTTGTTTAATGGTTATTCCACAGGAAGATGATAGTGCTGGAAGCATCCAAAAAGACCCAAAGTGATGATTAATCTAGAATTAAATCAATTTTGGAAATAATAATTCCAAGATTTTTTATTGCACTGATTTTGGTACTTTAGCTGAAACCACAGACTGAATATTAAATGCAACATTTGACCATTCCTTTTAAGAAAAAATCACCTCCAATATCTTACAGTCATCTGTATACATCTATTATCCTCTCAAAATACTGTAAAAAGTGCACAGATTTTAGACAATGCATACAGGTGAAATGGTGCCAGTGTAAACACTATAATATCATTTAAGAACAGTTCTAGAATATTTTGATTGTAATATTTATGCGCAATCTTTCTAGAAAAAATATAAGAGTGGAAGGAAATGACAGAAATAAGTAAAACTTTTTTTTGTTGTTGTTCAAAATCAGGACCTCTGTGGTGATAATGAAAGTGAGAAGAGTCAAACAGAGCAATAAATTACATGTGGTCCTTCCATGTATAAATGAAGGATGAAAAAGAGGAGAGGGAGATGAAAAAAAGACGGAAATTGAACTGTAAAGTACATTCTGATACATTACTTAAGACTAATTAGAGGGGTCCAAAGACTTATTTTTAAATTCTAAGCCTGGACAATTCAGGGTGACCAGTACCTTTGCATACTAAATGGAAAAAAATATCTAGTAGATATAAATAAGAATGAAAACAAACCATGCAAATAGTAATGAAACACTGGCAACTTCTAGAAATAAAGTATAAAAAGGGTATATTAAAATGGAAAATATGAAGACTATTTCATTAATTATGATAATAATTTAGTTGTTTTGAGTACTAATCTGTTAAATATAGTGCCATGTGCCTTTGAAGAAATTAGGGGTGACAATCCAGTACTTGATTATTTACAGAAACCCAGTCTCCCAAACTGATTTTTCAAAATAAACTCTCTTGATTTCTTTCTATTTAGTTGTTAGAAAATCAGCAAAGTATAAAGGCTTCTGTCTGAGTTGTCCAGCTTATTCACATGAATTAGTATCCTACTGTATTTATCTTTATTGATACACGCTGCAATTATAGCTCTGAGGAGGTAATTCTCCTAAAATGTTGGGTATATTCACATATGATCCATCAAGCTTTTCAGGATATAAAAAAAATTGCATTTTTCTATGTAAACGAAGCCGGTCCACTAATTTTCCATTGCACAAACTCACCAGGCTAGACTTTTAATTAAACAGACTTGCACTATCTAATGTTATTCCCTTCCCATACTTCAGTTGTGCTAGGTATATTTCTTATGATTTTGAAGACATTGTCCTAAAACGGAACGGATGATTTTGTCATATGTGCAAGTTATAAACACTCTCTATGACAGGGTATGAACAACATGGGGTTTATATTTATCAATAACTAACAGTTTTGTTTGTTGTTCTAGAGATACCTTATCTAATAGTTTTTGAAGAAGTTCCATCTTGTTTTGTAATGCCATCCTCCTAAATCTTATTTCAAGATCCCATTTCTAAATAGTTTCCCTGTTGTGGAAAATGTCTTCTAAACAGTGACTTTAAACCAGTGGGAAACATGGCATTCTGTGTGAAACTTCATGACTTCCATTTCAGATCACAACCAAATTAGAGGAAGGAACACACAATGTCCTCTATCAACTCTAACAGGTTTTGGGTATGCTTGTACTCAAATATAACAAAACTAGTTTTTGGAGACTAATAGCTTTATTAAAATATAACACAGATATAAAATTTTGTCTTAAAATATCTACTTGAAAATATATATTTAAAGACATATAGATATGTCCAAGTTTGTTCCTGTGTTTTTTTAATAGATGTTTTCTGTCCCCTGTTCAGCCACACCAGAATATATTCACACCATTTAGTCTGTTTCCTTTCCCCACTGTGAAATTCAGTTTAACTAACTGAATGGAAAGGAAAATAAATTCCATTTTTTTGGGAAAACTACATATGAGCAGCTCACAACTTCTAATAGTCTCTTTTCTCTCTCTCTGAAGAATAGTTGCTAATGGTAAAGTTAATTAGCTAATGCTTTTAAATCTTAGGGTCGACTTGAATGAACAGATTTGTATATTTTTTAAAAGTCAGAAATAAAATTGCCAGCTAATTTACCTTGTAACTGAAGTATTATTCAAATAATTTTCTACCTTAAACAGAATAGTTTGTTGTATTTCAAAGAAAGGATAAATGTTAGATTAAATGCCATCACTAATTTTTCTCCTGTCTGTTGATACAAACAACTGAATAAACCCAAACCTGCAGCTGCATGTTTTTGATAATGCCAGGAATTAGTAAGTTTAAGCATGACAGCTGATGATACTGTAGAAAAGTGGAACAAGCTGGAAAATGATTACATTACCTATGCAAATTTGTTCCATATCTGTACTAAATTGTCATTTATAATTAAAAAAGACCAACAGAGTTATGCCCATTAAAATAAGAGTTTCTATTATTTGGTTTTAAGATTGTATGGGTGCATGTTTGAATGAAATCTATTTCAAAAGCTTAAGAAATATGACAGTGAGTTTGTTTCTGTTTTAAATGTTCTTCCATGTTCATTTTATCACAAAATTAAATTACTGAGAATAAATACTCCAGAATACCGTGACACACATTATTTGAAAAGTGCAATTTAGAAGAAAGTTGTTTGTGCAACTGTAAGAGAAAAAAATAAGCTCATTAACTTCTCCAATTATGTCATCAGATAATTCTTCAATGGTCAAGACCTTCATTCTAGTTGCACAGACTAATCCCTACACTTTTAAAAATAGCCATTTTTAATTTTATTTGCTTTCATGTTGTTTTTTAATGACATCAAGAAATCGTCCCAAACATGAACCTATGTTAATGCTTAAAAAAAAGTGCTAATTCTAATTAATGTTATGCAAAACCAAATAAAGTATTACTGCCTGCATTCTAGACTAGTAGTTCAAATAATACCTGGAAACATCCCATCACTGTTATTTCTGAAGCATTTGCCTGAGAAGATGTAAAAAAAGAAAATTTCATATATGTTAGATTAGATGTTGGTGAAAGTCTAATCATTTTAATTTCTGTCTAACCCGTGAGACATATTCAAATAATATGAAATCTCTTTTCTCCTTCCCATAGTTCTCCCTTTTTTATGCCTTGTTTTTCACTATCACTACCAAATTGTGTAGGAAATATTTCATTTTAAAAACCTTCTCCTCTGAATTATCATAAATCACTGATACACAGAACTTAATCTGTTTGAACTCACTTCTGTGGTATGCTAGGGTAAGTAAAGACATTTTACAGAGCAGAAAGATCTGGTTTTATTTTGTTGATTTGTTTTTTTTGGTTGCATGTTTGTTTTGTTTTTTTGTTTTCTAAGAAAAGAATCAGTTGATCTTGCCATAACCAGATTTATAGACAAAAATTAACTGTTATTTTCTACAACAGACAATAATTGTAAAAAAAAAGGAATATGCACCTTTCTTGGTAACAATGTATTTTGGCGGAGTTAATATGCCATTTTTATTTCATATTTCCATGTAGAGAAACTTGCATTTTGTGACTTCCAAGCTCTACAAAATAAAGCACAAAATCTGAAAGTCACCATCTTTTCCAATTACTGTGCCATGCAATTGAATTTGATGAATAATTTGCCTTTTAATTGTGCCGCTTAAAATCAAGGACTGTGTTCTGTTGCATTCAAGCAAGAATGTCTGATGAAAAAATATATTTCAAAGATTACATAAAGAAAAATAGGAATACATAAGCCAGTTAAGGTAAAGAAGAAACTGACAAAGGTTTCATAGCTTTCATTTATTTCACTTACGACATTTTTTCTTTCGGACTAGATATTTTATGATTTATGGTTACAATTAAGGGAACATTTAGAATATGCACAGAAATTCGAAAATAGACTGACTAAACTGCTATTGGATATACCTAACATTTACAAAAGTTTAGCTTTCTCTCTCCCTCCATGAGCATCACCGCTGTTGTAAGATGAAGTCAAAAGCCTTTGCCTACCTGACAAAGACGTCATGAAATTTAGCTAACTAATGTAAGGCACAAAGAAAATGTCATACATATAAAAAAGACTATTAGTATAAAAGAGAAGGAGCTCTGAACAACCAGTGGAGTTTGAAATGATTTTTCACCCTCTTAGGAACACGAGACACGTATCAAAATTGGTTGTATTTGCCATCCAGGCACCTGATGTTGACTCTAAGTACCAGATAACCATTTGTGAGCACGTGCTAGACAGGGATGGGCTTGTGTTTGCTATTTCATCTGGTACTGATAAGTGCCTGGTTTTGGCATGCAGAACACTTAATCCTTCTTCTTTCTTTTAAGTCTGTCTTTCTATATTTTTTGTAATAACCTGCTTTCTCCACTTATGAAGTATTTTTAGCTAACATGTTTCACATCAATTGTTTTGGGGCATATTTCTATCTGATTTTGTCTACTAGAAATACACATAAGATTATGTGGGACCTTTCTATTTTTGAGCATGTGTTTCTTAAGAACAAGTGGAGAAACTCAGTTGTTTATAAAGCTGCATGACTTTCAGATTACCAACAGTTTTCTTACAAACCAAATCTGAACCTTGGCTTCAGGATAAATAAAATAAAAAGGCATTCAAAAATATGACTTTGTTTGGTATTTGTATGTTATACTGCAGAAAAAGTAGTTTAACGTAACATGGAAAGAAACACTCTTTGGTAAATCTGATTTTGTTCGTCGGGGCTGTGTAATGTACAGTCACAAAAGTACTTCATGCACAGTAATAGCTGCAGCTGTTAAGAACAGTGCAAGATACAAGGAGGAATGTAGTTTGAGCAAGAAAAAATACAACAAAGGTCAGAAGTATTAATTTGAATAGTTTGAATTTGCCTATTTTTGCTAATTGCTAAATAAATAGTGAAGTCAATTGGGGGCAAGTCATTATTTTCCTAATTCTAGGAAAAGAACTTTTAAAATTAAATCATAGAACACATTAATACCATGTAAATAAAGCAAACTTTACATTTCTAGGTGATAGCTGTGGTATTTTTTTAAATTAATACTAAGGAAATTATTAAATAAAACTTCAACATTCGTCACATAGATTTTTATAGCACTGTAAATGTTATTTTTTCAGGCTTAAGACTTTTGTGTTTGGGGTCTTTTTTCAAGCAATAAAATATGTTATTTCCTGTCTTTGCCTTCAATAACAGAAAGGATATATAATTCTTTTTTTTTTTTGGAAGCATCCTTATTTTGCACTTGTTTCTTTCATGGTAAGTAAACCCTTGGCAAGGAACTCCCTCTTGTGGTCAAACATTCTTAATTAAGAAAAAATCAGCACTGAGCTGATGATACAAACTATTAGAGCATAGATCACTTGAAACCATTATGATTAACAGTATTGATATTAGTAGTTTTAGTGAAGAAGTTTGTTGCAAAATAGAGATGAACATATGTTTTTATTTTTTCTTTAAAAATAAGGATTTACTTCACTTTTGATAAATCAATTCTAAAGTGAATTCTGCATCTTGCCTCCCTTCTCCTTTATAAATCACAGCTGTATCTATAAAAAGATCTTAATTCACAATCCATCTCTACTACAAACCAAAATTTAACTGCTTGTCAGTTCTGACTTCCCAATTGTCATTCACAAAAAACGAAGTAAATCAAATGATCTTCAAAAACTGCAGAAAGGTTGAATGTTTCTTAAAGTTATATTAGCATTTCCAACAGGCCCTTAACTAGTGTTTGGATATGGTGTGTGCCAGTGTTGTCCCTTATGCTCTGCTGTAATTACTGAACAGCCCCAAGTTAGGACAGCTTTGCAGAACTCCAAATTATGGATGTGATAAAATAAAACAAAACTCAAATATCTGGCAGATTGAAAAATCATCTCAGTCTTAATTACTCATTTGGAATACTACTTCCAAACACTTCAGCAACATGAGACATTTCTAGTAATTTTTCTTTAATGTTACACACTGAATATTTCTGCCCAGGCAAATATCTTAATATGAGGGTCAAGTTCCATTTCCTTAAAGTAATTCTTAAGATTTTAATGAAATCAGGAACTGAAACCAGGCATAATTTTTTTTTTTTATTTCTTATTCTGCTTTTCTACATTAGAGTTGCAAGATGTAGATAGGAGAATGAAATAACCTGGTGCATAGCTCACCAAGGATAAAGTATTTGTCTTAGACCTACTTTTAGTATATGATCTGATTTCCATAAGCAAAGCTTTTGGACTCAAGTTCCTTACAAAGATATGGCTTTTATATCCTATAAAAAGAAATACGACCAAAGGAAGACACACAGATATAGAGGATTTGAGAAGAGACCAAACCACTGTATAAAGTGGAACAGTGGATTGCTGGCTGAGCTTATGGGCCAAAATTTAATTCCTCCCTAGTAAACCTACCTTCCTATCTAGGTTCATAAGTCCAAATGGAGGCATTCAAATTGTTTGCACCGTGAACAACACTGCTATTCACTTATAAGATAGACAGCAGAAACTGGACACTCACAGGAATAGCAAAATACAATAATTTCTCTTTATGAGCACTTTTACTCATGCACATTAAATACGTGACAATGCACTTTGTCTTTAGGACACTTCACATTCCAGCTAGCAGAAATATGGATGGTGATATCAAGATTGGTATTACATTTAGCTTTCTTGGGAGAAAGTACAGCATTAATCTTTATTAAACAGAAGAAAGAAAAAGGCTGATGAAGCTATGTTACTAAGAGAAGAAGAACTGCCATTTATTAATAATTATATATTTAATTCTCTAATTTAAAAAATGGGGTTCAAAGACTAGGCTTTACCTCTACAACATGGAATCTTAGCCCTTCTGGAAAAAGGAGGGCAGAAGATGTAGGGAGTATAAGCCATTTTTCACTTTTTGAATCCTGATATTTAGATACCTCAAAGGCCCTAACAAGGTATATATATATATATATATATGTATAGAGGAATTTCAGCAGTGTCCAGAACCATGTTAATTCTTTGCATGATCTTTCAGTAGATACCCAATACATTATGTTACCCAGGAGGTGCTCAGGGGGTCAACCCCTTGAAGAGATGCCCTGCACAGAACGTAGTCTACACAAGTTCAAGGGGCTGCACTTATTTCAATTACAGATACAGTCACATTACACAAAGAATCAGTGAGTATCTATCCCCAGATCTCTGCAGGGCCCTTATGTCTTACAATCAAGTCAATGCATAACGGTAAAGGGCAGCACACAAAAAAGGGAAGTGGAGCCATCAGTTACACTATTTTTCATCCTGCTTCCCGGTGGTATGGAAATATATACAGGTCTCTACACGTAGTTGTTACACTTTTGTCCATAACACTAGGCTGTGTCTGCTCCCATAGGTGGGTACCAAAAGTCAGGGGAATTCTAAAGAGATGTGTGAGACTGACTGTTCTCCATTTACAGTAGAAACCACAGTGGAGATATGGCTGAATTTCACACACTGCTCCCACTTGAATATGTTGCAGACTACAGCTGTAAGACTGTGGTATCTGTGCTTCTAATCAGTTTTCCAGTATATAGAGATGAAAATCTTTGTGTGCTTCATTTCAGCAAATTTCTCCTTCTCTTGGCAGAGAGAACCACAACAGATCTGAAGAGCTTTACTTTTATTAATATAATATGCGGATAGCATCCTTAAAAAAAAAGAGATGCCATAAAATATTTTCTCTTCCTTTTATAAATTAACTGGCAAAGATTTTGATGGACTGTAAATTTAAGTGAAAAAAGTTTTAAAGATTAACTGACTGATACCGGACTCTTTGGTATAACATTCAGAAATGACGTAGATAATCTATTCTGAATGTATCCTATTCCATTGTTAAACCATGTTGATTTTGCAGGTCACATTAAATTTTATGTTTTCATAGAAAATGCTTGACCGAAGTGCTGTCCAACAGTTTTAAGAAATGATGTAGACTTCTGCTAGCACCAGGAGGAGGCACCTTGGCTAGTAAGATGTTCTGTCACTGTAGCAGTGTATGGAAAACCTGTCCCAGTTTCTACCCATCTGAAATATTTTGTTCTGTCAGAGTAACCTTGGAGAACTTCGCGCCATGGATTGCCCACTCATTTCAATTACAAAGAGATACCAATAACAGAATTTTCTCCTCTTGCTGAAAGCCTCACAGCAGTATTTTCATCCTGGACATCAGGTATCTGGATAGAAGAATCCATAAGTGGAATCGGCCAAGAAGCAGGACAGACTTATTTAGTTTTATGCTCTCCGTGAAAACAAATGTAGACAGAGAACATATTCTTAAAGTGGGAAATTATTTGAAATAATTAGCTTTCAAACTGAAGCTGTGTCAATAACGGGAATTATGGCGCAAGGTGTTCAATGAAAGAGCTTAAAGAACTCCTCAGTGATCACCTGGAAGGCAACCAGCTGCACGTGAGCCTTTGCTGCAGAAGTCTATAAATGCTTCTTTCATACCAGTACAGTTTCAGCAGGGTTTTGTTTGTTTGTTTACTTTTGGCTGGTTGGTTGGTTATGTTTATTTTTAAGGTTGATGCCTAAAACATGGGACACGTGATTAAATCAAACCCCAGATTAGTACTAAAAAAATATTCTATAAAATATCCTCCGCCACTAGAAAATTGGATTGGTCACACAAAAAATTGGAAGTATGAAGCAAGTCTATAGACAGTCACAAAATGGGACTGTAAAAGATTGAGTGATAAAGTGAGGGGGTGGCAGGGCTTTTTAATATCTCACTGGGGAGAAATAATGAGACATCAGTAAGAGTTGTTGTGAAGAATAACACCTGAAGCATTAGAGCAACTGATAAGTGTCTGATGAATGTTATGACTCCAGATACAATGAGGCTTTGGAGAAGTACTTTTTATTTATCCTTTTTTTTCCTTTTACCTGAAAGTTAGAAGCTGAGAGGAAAGAGATTCTTACTTTTGACACTCTGAGTAATTTTGAGAACAATAAAGTATTGCCAGTGGAGTATGTGATTTCAGCTTGTAGGAGTAGTTGTTCAGAGAATGCCCTCAAAAAGCAAAAGAAGATGAACTTCACACAAAAAAATGAAAAACGTGCCTACAGTGAAGCAAAGTTTATTTGGTCATATTAAAGAAACACTGAAATGAGAAAAATAGAAAAATCAAGAATGCCAAGATTGACCAGGATGTATACTGTGGCACATGGTAAAAGATAAAAATAGGTATGCCAGCCTGTATATGACAAAGGACTAGAGTGACTTGGAAGGGAAATCCAGAAGCTACCTAGACTAATACCCTACAGAAAGAATGTCTAATTAGAAAAAGACAATCAGGACTTTACCTGGTCAAGCCTTCAAGCCCTCCAGAGAAGTAGGGACCACAACCTCTATGGACAGCACTGCTTCATTTTTTGGCAACCCTCATGGTATATATAAAATAAAATAAAAACAAATTCTTTTATCTCATCTTAATTTCCCCTGTTCAAACCTGTCTCACAGTTTTCTAGCTTGATCGGAAAGAACATCTGTTACAATTACACAATTGTGTTTATCTCCTCACACCTGCATCTCTTGGAGGCTGCTGCATGCAGAAATCTATTAATGCATGTGATTTCCCCTTCTCCACAGGAATTTCTAAAGCACTCACTTGTAAAAAAGGTTACTTTTTTTCTTAGTAAATTCCATTAAATTTATGTTTATTGGAGGTTAATACTGTGGATCCTGCTTTAAACCTCCTCCCCCTTTTTGGGTAGGTGACCGATTCCCTTTCCTTGGCTTGAAATTTCTTTTGCAGATCCTTCCTTCCATAGGTACTTCCTGGTAGCTGTTACTGCTGGTAACTTTATTCCAAAAATCAGGTTGTGCACAAAGCTTTATTTTTTTTTTTGCCCTTTTGAGAAGCAAATTCTAACCAAGTTGTAAGTTTTAAGTAACTACCTTTTCTCAAACAGGCAATACTGTAATGAAAGTGTTTTAAGAGAGGGGAAAAATTAGCACAAACTCAAAGACGAAAACCAAATTATTTTAGTACAGCCCTTACTGACAGAGAAATGTAGTTTACTCAAACAGGAAAGTGGATCTTAAAAGGAAAAAAATTTTTGTGGCTGACAGATCAGCTTTTGTCAGAAGGTGAATATTTGGTGTAATCACAAACCATTGGGAAAAATCACATCAATGAGAACTATATCCAACAGTCTACAACAGATATTACTGAAACACTGAAAGTCTCAATAAAACTGTTGTAAATATCTAATGTATCTCAATGAGAGGAATTTCTTCTGCCCAATAAACTTAATTGGATACGTATCTCAGTGGATATGAAAACAAATTAACAAGAACAGCATAAATAGATTTCTTAATGTTAGGATCCAAAAACATCAATTGAGAATGTCTCTTCCGTGGCAGTAGAGGCTGCATCCATATTCTATTCATATTTCAAGACAAAAAGGTTCTAATGTTTACTAAACATTTATTCAAGGCAAATTTTCCTTGAGGTTACTGAGAGATAGTCTCAGAAAACGTAAATGCTCATATGGGGCTAGATACACACCTTTTCTTTAAGTCAGTGAGATATCTGAAACTTCTCTTCTGGGTACAATACCAGTGATAAGTGCACCTTGAAGTACTCAGGTGGAAAAAACAAAGAAGCTAACACCAGGATTAAATTCTTTTACTCCAGGGAATCCCTGAACAATTTGGATTTCAGAATAGACCTAGTTACCAAACTTAGTCAAACTCAGTAAACTACAACCCAAACTTGGGATGATATGCGGATGAGAATGACTGTTAGCTATTCCAAAACTCTTTCAAAAATTATTTGTGATATGGTCCACCAGCCTGAAGAATCACCTACATATCATCCAGAGGATGATGCTCAGCTGTCATGTGCCAACAGGCAAGGCAAGAACATGGCATGGAGAATTAAGGATGAATCTCAACTACTAATTTGAAAACATGAGAAAATCAGAATGGGAATATACATGAACTAATGAGAAACAGAGGGAAATTTGGTAAATGAAACGAGAAGCAATTTTTCCAATAGGCTTAAAAACGCAAATGAGAAACATAATATTAACTTAAAGGCCAGAATGCATAAAGGTCATCCCAGTATTGGGGTCAAAGAATAAATATTGACCAAATCTAACTGAACAATAATAAGTGCTTGCACCAGTAAAAACGGTAACAGTCAAACAAAAGCGCAACAAAATCTTCCAAGTCAGAACAATCAGCAGAATGTATGGAGGAAGGAATCCAGCAAGGAATATTTGTCTTACTCACCTGAACTGTATCCTGAGCTAGGCACCTTGCTTCCTTTTCTTGATACTTTACATTGTCCTTTCTTGTTGGCATCAGATTTGCTAATGTCATTAGTTAACAAACATTCTGAAAATCAGAATATGAAACTAGATTGTCAGCTATTTACCTCGCATGGTATACAATAGATGAGGTGTTGAGGGGTTTTTTATCTTTTCAGACTGTTCACTTAATTTCATATTTTAGTATCAATACAAATAAACCCCAAATATGTTAACAGAAATAAACTAATGTATGTATTCATCATCAAAATATAGCCACCTTCAATGCAAAATATTGCAACTGTTGAATATCACCTACCATATCTAATTAATTTTTGGGAGGTGATTTAATAATGTGCAAGTTAATTTCCTAAAGGCAGAAGTGAAGCTCCTCATAGTGGGTTTTGAAAATGTAACTCTAAACTTGTCTAAATAGTATCTCTCTGAATTTTTAAACCAAAAATTTATATTCTTCAACAGCTACTCCTTTGTACCATAAAAAACCATTAAAACACCTTCCATATCAGTAACTGAATACAGTTACTTGGTAATGGAGACTATCAATGTCTTACTGTTTCTGTATCTTATATGAGATATTCAAGTATATTATTAATGTTATTGTTTCAGTAAAATGTTCAAGTTAGCAATTCTTAGTTTTGTGTTTTGAAATGAACCAAGTATTTAGCTAGAGGTTACTACAAGTAATGTTACTTTGGAATAAGTGCGCGGATGAAAAGGCTCTACGAAATCCAGATGCAACTCAGATATGTACGTCTGGGCATGGCTAAGAAGGATTTTGTTGCATAGCAATGTCGCACGTGGGTTACATCCCACCACTCTACGTAGGTGCTGACCAGCCTGCTCTGCCATTTTCAGAGGTCATGAGGTCTCATGTCCGTTGCAGTTTGCACACAAATCTAAGTCTCAGTGTCACACTCATACTGACTCCCACAGTAATTAATGGGTTTACCAATCTCATCAAATGAAGAAACATAGAGGCCTTTAGTTAAGCATTTTCTGGATGTGTCATATTATATTTCTGACATTTCAAAATATTTAAAACACAAATTCTTTCATTTGTCAGTACATGTCTATATGGTTGATTTTTTGTTTGTTGAGATTCTTTAGGTTTCAAGTCAGGGCAGATTTTAGTACATCAAACCATTGCTTTGATTTTCCTCTTTGCAGCCATGTACTCAGATTTTCCTCAGAATTAAATAGGGTTAGTTTTTTTGTTTTCTTGAATTTTTTGTTTGCTTTTTTATAATGGAAGTACAGGTCTCAAGAGAACTGGCATTTATTCTTTTGATTTTTTTGCTTTTAATTCAGGATGTTTTCTATTGTATTTAAATGGTTCTGAGGTGGTTTTAATCACTTATTTTACACTCCATGTGTAATACTTCTCTATACCGTAAATGCAATTTTCCCCAACAGTTTGTCATCCTTTATTTAGCAAACAATTTCTTTTATTCTCCAGCCTGTACTCTGAAGTGTGTTGAAATTGCTATAGCTTTTACGGTTTTACAAGTTTCTGTCTATACAGCATAAAATGTCTCTATCAAATATTACATCAAAATCACTGCAAATTAATATATTTATATTTCACTGAATGTTTTATTTCCTGGAGGAGATGTGATGACAGAGCACTAAAATGATCTGATTTGGGGGATGTTTTTCAGGTGAGCTCACATTCTGAAAAAAATGCAAATTTTTAAAGCACTTACAAAAATTTACTTGCTTGTCAATCCTTTGTCTATCTTGGCATTGTAAAGTCTGGCCTTATTTGTTTGAAATAGTCAGTGCCTGGAGAACTCACTTGTGTAATTGAGAGATTGAAGGCATTCTGTATGGAGTAGGATGAGGTTTTTTGACATGTTTTAGCCCAGATTGAATCTTTACAGCTGAGCTACAACCCATGAAAAACATGGCTTTATAATGGAAATGCTGAAACAACCTTTCAATTAGAGTAGTGTTAACTGCATCATTATAATTAGGGATGCACTGACCCTTTGAAAACTTTGGTTTCCAGATCAGGAAAGGTATTCTCATTTAGCTGGTCACTAGTAACATTTTTATAAATCTAAAAAAAGCTAGCTTTTAAAAAATGGTACTCAAAATTTGGGGGTTTTGACAGAATAAAAAAAGGTATATAGAAAATATATATGTCCCCATTATCATTTTCAGTCTCCACTATCATTTTCAGGTATAAAAATACCCTTTCAAATATATTAGGAGACCCAGAAAAAATTCTATAAAAAAAAAAATCAGAAAAATCATGATTTTGAGCTACTGTCTCACATGTTAAACCATACTATCACTTCTATATATCAAACTGACAATAGGAATCTGGGTGTTTTCCATTAAACATTTCCTGTATTATAATGTAAAATATTTGGTGAATTCACAGTTTGCTAATCGTTCTGTAAATGCTACAACTAATAACTGATCAGACTCAAAATTAACAAAATTGGATAAAACTGAAAATTTTATCACAATAAATGTGAGAAGTAATAGTCTAGCTGTTTGTAACAAAGTTAGTACAGTTCATTGAGGGACATCGTGGTCTATTTCTGGAAAAAGCATCCCAGTACTTTGTCAGGCATTTCTGTGTTCCCATTCTGCTGTCTTAAATTGAACTGTGAGGCACAGAACTGTAAGAAAATGTACTTGTTTCCTTATTTGTCTATGGACTTCTGAAGAAAGCAAAAAATAAATTAGTAAAAATCTATTTTCTCTAGATTATGGATTTTAAAATGTTATGGCCCACAAACATCAGCATATTGAAGTACAGTTCATGAAATCATAAAATCATACAAGACCCTGAGTTGGAAGGGACCCACTGGGATCATAAAAGTCCAGCTCCTAGGCCTGCACAGCACCATCCTCGAGAATCACATCATGTGCCCAAGAATGTTGTCCAAAGACTTGAACTCTGTCAGGTTTGGTGCTGTGATCACATCCCTAGGGACCCTGTTCCAGTGCCCAAACACCCTCTGGGTGAAGAACCTTTTTCTATAATCCAACCTAAATCTCCCCTGACATAATTTCAGACCACTCCCTAGGGTCCTGCCACTGGTCACCACAGAGGAGAGACCAACAAAGGCCTGCCTCTGCCTCCTCTCGTGAGGAAGCTGTAGACTATAATTAGTTCTACCCTCAGTTTCCTCTTCTCCAGGCTCAAAGATACTAACATTGGATGATTTTTTGATAATATTAATTTTATAGGTTTTGCTGCCTTGTAAGTGTATTTTCATTCCCTTCTTTTTACAGAACTTTTATTCTTGTTTATCATGTGAAAGTAAGGTTCCTGAGTAAGGTTCCAAAACCAAACAATCTTGTGCCCAGAAAGATAAAGTCTGACCGTGGGTCCTTTGTTCAGTCTCCTTGTGTGTGTGTGTGTACAATGATAACTTTTCTATAATTGCATAACCACATGCTACTTTTTCTCTGCCATTTTAGGTCTAGGATGAGCAGCACTCATCAAATACATTGTAGTTTGTGATTCTGTGCCCTTTTTGCTACATTAAATTCAAATTCACTATTTAACAGAAAGATTACTTTAAATTTTATCTTTTCCATAACACTAACAGTTGTAGCTAAGCCTTTCATGAAAAAATGCTGATATATTTTCTCCAATAATCAAGAGAAATTCAGTGGTATGGTCATCACAATGTTTGCCAAGAGTTGGTCTATGTACTCCAAGATGCCAAACTGGATTTTCCAATACAGTTTACATCAGATGGAATTAACAGACTCAAATTCCAGCACTGGCTAACATGAATTCTCAGCATATATCTAAATGAATAAGTTCACAAATTACTTAATCAGAAAATCAGAGATATAAAATGACTAACAGTGTATCAAAAGACTGTTTAAGTATTTGGCTCCAGTTTGCCTTATGCAAAGTAGAGTTTTGCAGTGACACTCAAGTTGGCAATGAATGAACTAACTGCATATTCAGTCAGCAGACCTCTCCTTCTAAACTAATTAGTTTTGGTTTTACTGGTAGAGAGCAAGCATAATTAACCGAAGCATAGGGCCACAGTGCTGTTGAAAATCAAGATGCTATCTCTGTAGTTTATCTGTCAATATACCAGCTTTGATACAACTAAAATTAAGTACCTTCAGAGGTGCTGCCTGGTGTGACAGACATAGTCTACCATTAGGTACAAACTCTTCTGTAGATGTGATGCAATTTTCCATGTCTCCTTTGATCAGAAGTCACAGCACTTTCACTCTGTATTTTGTAGCTTTGGTAAGAGGTAAGTCAGAGAACCATGATGGACATTTTCCTTGACAGGAAAAGCACCACTCACACCCACAGCAGTGACCATCCTCTGAACTAAATAAGGCAAGAGAGGGAAAAATGTGCACAATGAAGTAATTGAAGGCTGTAATGCATTCACACTGAGTTGAATGAAGCTTTTAATTGCAATCTTAATTATGGGATTTCTAACTTCTGAACAGAATGTCACTGTACAGGGCTATTTTGCTCAAGGTAGACACAAGCCAATTTTCTTAGAAAGCTTGTGTGACGTAATCTTTTGTTTTAGTAAGTTTTAAAGTAACTTTGTAAAAGGAATAGCTTAAGTGTTCATTTTGTTTGTCTTTTTCTAAAGCAAACTAAGAACTGCTGAAATCTTTCTGTGTGTCATTGTGTTTATGGTTTTTCAGATCATTGACTTTAGTTACATACTTCACCACTTGAATCGACCTTTTAATTGGACAAAGTTACCTTCTTATATAATTAATGAATAAATTAAAAAAAAATAGACAAGGGACACTCCTTTCTATGCTGATTTGTGGATGTTTGCTAATAGCAGGTGTTAAGGAGTGCTCTGAGTCTTTAGCTAACTCCTGCAGACTTAAGCAAGTATTTGTCTTGGCAACGATGTTTTCTAAGCTTTTATATATCAGTTCCTTCCCTCTTCTCCAGGTTCCAGATGCTAATCCTGGTTGCCTCTAACCCTGACTTCATATTCACACAGAATCTCTGGCTGTAGCCTTAATCCAAACCATGCTGTGTTTCCTTTGCAAGGCTTTGCGAGACCTAACCTTCATCATCTAAACTTTCATTCATAAACCTAACCCTAGCCCATGTCACCTTGCATGTCTAGCATCCTTGTTCTGGTCTCAATCCCTTTTATTTTATTTTCCAGTTTCTGCAGTCCCTTTTCTCATTGTCCAGTCCATCTCACCATTTTCCACCCAGATTTTCTGCATCAAAACATAATTGCTCTTTGCCTGTTCTTTATAGATCTACAATATATTTCATACACACCTTTGAGTATTGTCCTTCCTTCTCCCTGCTGTTTTCCTAGCTCATGCCAATTATATTAATTGTTCACTCTCTGTGAATATTGTTTTGTTTTCCCTGTATTCAAAACACATCCTTTTCATTCCTCCTGCTACCTGGAAGTACTTTCTGAGCCAGAAATGTCTTTGACCTGGGTTGGGAGGCCAGCAATCAAAATGACCTAATGCAACCAGTGCAGGTTTATAGGAAGGTACTGCTTAGTCCCCAGAAGTCTGATTAAGGCATGTGTAATGCATAAATATAAATTTTTCAAATTTATTTGCCAATCTTAACTTTTCAGAACATAACATACAAATTGCTTCTAAAAGATGTGTAACCCAAAGACCAGTTTGATTTTCTTCTGGGAACAACACAAGGCATATCCCTGACAGAAATGTAATTTTGTTTTCTAATTTATTAGGCAGTAAGGATTTGTATGAATTGCTAGTGTTATACACAGGTAGATCTATGTATTTTCTCTAAACTTCCTCCTAGAAGCAAGTGCTTTACCCTGAGGCAAACCCCTAGCAGAAAACATCACCAGCATCTAGAGTCTGCAAAGTTTACAAACAAAAATGAAGGAAGAGGTGACAAGTGCTGTCAAACTTGCCAGCAGCATCTACTTCACAGTTCATGCACTTTGCTCAGTGTCAGAGATTTTTTGGACTGTGCTTTGTGTTATGGTCTCAACAACATAAATCTTAGTCTCTCATAACAGTGGAAAGTACTGTGTGCCAAAGCTGTAACAGGGGAGAATGCTAGACTTACACCTCAGAGCTTCTTACTGACATACCTGAAGACCGAAGCATTAAAACAAACAAACAAACAAAACTAATTAACCAACCAAAACAAACAAACAAACAAACAAAATCCCCCAAATAAAAACAATCAGAGAACTTGCAATTCAGCTATGAAGATGTTTACCAGAATTTGGTGTGAGTTGGAACTATTACAGGGCAACCATTAGAGGTCTGTCTAGTTGAAGGGGCTGAGCTACAGGTGCTGGAGTCCTTTATACAAAAGATCTGCTTTCTTTTGATTCATGTCATTAAGAAACTTACTTGTACATTCCTCATATGATAGACTGGTGATAGAACACTTGCCCTTTTTTTCCCTTGTTCTTTTTTCACCAAAGAGCTTTGAGATCCATGGTTGAGAGTTGCTGGTGCCTTTAACTGAAGTTATATAGGATTTGCTCCTCATTTATCTAAAGATGCAAAACTTTTATCCATGGTCCTATTCAATCTGTATTAAAGAGAAGGTATTTAAGGTGGATAGCAAAAGCTGTGATATTTTGATTCCTCCTGTTTTCATGGAAAAGAGCAGGTGAACAAAAAAGCATCTGTTTATACTTTCAACTATTAAGGTGGTATTTTTTGTGACAATAGTGGACTTAAAAAAAAATTATTGAAAATGAACTGTGAATTTCTCACAATTCACATCTCAATAATTTAGTTTCCACTGTCTGCCTAAATCCCCATAATTTCTATAACAGATAAACATAAGAGCTTGAACTTAATCATATTATCATCAATAAAGCATGTTTCTACTTCAGTCGAATGAATAGTTTGAGGAAAAACATTTATTAAAATGTAAGAAATTTGACTGGATTCTTACACTTCATGTTTTATTTTCTTCTACAAAAAATCTCCAGTAGTTGAATATTAAGATTCACGAATATTAAACCCTTGAGTATATTCTAGAATTACCAGAACCTTCCAGTCCAGAGTGGAAAGATTGAGTAATTATTTCAAAACAGTAAGTGTAGTGTAAAATATAGTACAGAAAATATAAAAAGTAATCAAAATAGAAAATATAGAACAACTGCATTAAGTAATATTGATTCTGTAATTAAACCTCATTTATGTCCCTGACACTGGCATGTTCTTTCCATAATGGATATGGAGATGTCTCTTAAAGTAAGATACAAGATGCTACAACAGATGAAGGGAACTGATAAATTGTCTTTCAGATATTTGGTCTAAAAAAAAAAGTGCATTGTTGGACTTTTCGGTAAATAAAAAAAGCCCTGAAACACTTGAATTGTATAAACGAATTCAAATTGACATTTTGTGAGACAGAGCCCTTAGTAAAAGAGGGCCCTATATACTTTTTCCATTCCTTACATTTTTTCCCGGTTTCTGTATTTTATCTTTTCATTTATCTTTCGCTGCTTCAGCTTTCTTACCACAGATTGTAAGATTCATAGATTGTAAGAAAAAATATAGGTGGAAAAGTGAAAGGGGGAAAACTTTCAAAAAAATTGTGACATTAATAGTAGAAGTTGATATCACCAGTGCTTTACAGTGTAAAGGAATCTTCTCTAATTCTTAACAGTGCATTCTAATCTGTGCTATCCTTTTAGTTTGAATCAGTTATATATTCCACTATGACAGTATCAGAAAGTTCAAAGAAAGAAGTGGGTTTTGTCCTTGTTTCTCTCTCTCTCTTTTTTTTTTTTTTTTTCTTTTTCTTTTTTTTTCTTTTTTTTTTTTTTCCTTAGGAAATCACAATAGGGAATGTTCTTTTAGGTTACTAGTTGCCTGGAAAGTAAAAATTGAAAAATTCTGACCAGGTATAAAAAAACTGATTTCTGATTTGTAGTCATGGTAGCTTCTGAATATTTTCATGCCTGTGTTCACAGATTCATATCAATGTTCATTGGCGAATAAATATAAGAACCTTCTGTTTCCAAATAGTTAAATAATACAGAAGGTTATTTATAACACACACTGCATTGTTCATCCACTCAAAACAGGTTCTTTTTCAGGAAGGCAGTTTTTTAATTACTTATTTGTTGTGTTTCTCAAAAATATGGTCAAAAAGACTCATAATATTCAACAATTGGCATTTGGCAACCTGAAATGATTGGTACCCAGTACTAATATGATTCAAAGACTTGACACAGAAATAAAGGCAACTGGTGTTTAGAGGAAAACAGTTGTTTTCCACATGAAGCAGAGTCTGTAAAATCTTTTGAGTCATTATAAGAATCTGTGGGTATCCACTGTATGTTTAGTGCCAGCCTCTGTTGGTTAATATACAAACTGTCAAAATAAAAGTTCATTCACTGTAATAAATCAGTTTTTTGGTACTATAAGAGAGATTACTATGATTGAAGACTTAATAGTATGATAAATAATTCTTTTAAACCCGGTTTTATATTTATTGTGTTTTAAGGTAGTATACCCAGACCTTCTGAAAACCATGCCTATGATATCAGATATCTAATTATATATTATATTTTTAATTTGAGCATCAGCTGTTTAATGTATTCTCTGAACTCCCTTGTGCAGCTGAAATAAACCTTCCTTATGTTACACATACAAGCTATTTCCAAACAAGTAATCATATTTAAAGTGCAGTCTAATGAAACCATATTTTAAGAATGTTTTTGTTTGCCAAATTGAACATTCCAGTGAAAGTTCTAGGCTGTGTTATGTTAATGATACTGGTAGATTCTAATATATAATTATTTGAATCAAACTTTTGAAACAAGCAGCTTTTAACAATTTTTTAATATTTCTATTTAATCATAAGTACCAGATGTCAGGGACTCAAAAATGCATTTATTTTGGTCTTTTGGTCCTTCAGAGATTTTTTCTGACTCAATATCACTCATCTCTTGTGTATATGTATTTAGCCCCATTGAGTGAACAAGCTTTATGGAGAGGCAATCTGTGTTCTTCTAAAATGAATGTTTAGGCCACCTGCACTTTTGGAAAAATCTCGAAGAGCTAGGAGAAAAAAACAAAGTTACACAAACCTAGGCTTTGCCCCAGATCATCTATTGCAGTTTTCTAGTGCTTGTAGTGGGCGGAGCAACTTCCAACAGGAAAGTTTGTAGTGTATTGTGGCAGGATGTTTCACCCTGGATACTCTGCCTTGGAATGTGGTCAAGCAACACCGACAACATTCTATTTGCAAATCTGTCAGTGTTGGATTGAGAGGGCGCTCCATGTGCTGTTTTGCTGTTGAACTACACTAAATCCATTCTGGCAACTAACCCTGAATAAATATCCTCACAGTGAGGCAAAGATTTGGCAGATAACCTGCTAAACTGACCTGGAAACATATGACTGGCAGTCATATCACTTTACAATATAAAAGTCCAGTCCACTTTCATGTGGTAGGTTCTTTTAAAATATTCCTTCTTGGAATGTGGGTATGTGTTTCTTCGCATGGGTAAGGAGACACCCCGTTGGTAAGGAGACACTCCTCCAGGTTAAGAGAAAGAGATCTGCCTGTGAGTGTTGGTGTGGGTGAGTTACACCAATCTCTACTGAATAAACATCAATCTATTAAATAATAATTAACAATTAACAATTAATATTTTTACTTTTTGCTGGCTTTAATATAACTGTTTTGATATACTGCACTGTCATATACTATACTATACTACTAGTAGTTTTAGCTTTTATACTGTGTAGTAAATAATTATGATTAAGATCTTTTGTCTAATCATTTGACATAATTCAAAATTAATTTTATATAAATGTATCTTATTTGACATCTTTAATCCTGTGGAACAAAGTTTCTTAAACCACTGACAAGCTGTGGGGCTAAGATTGAATCCAGCTGCATCTAGGCTCCTCTCTGAGACAGAGCACAGAATGCAAGGGTATCCTCTCTGCACCTTGTGGCTCAATTTCAGGGCTTCTCTAATACATTTTTCTGAGCTCCCTCTCCAGGCACCAAATGGGCAACCCTGGAGAATCTTCTGCAGAGGAAATTTCTTCCACATCCTCTCAGTACACAAGAATATGTTGCACATAATTTAAATTAGATATACAGATATAATAATGGCTGTTCTAGTTTACTGTATAAACATCTAATTGATGCATTTTTTAAATGTGCTTTTAGAGTGCTCAATAGTTTGGAAATGCAAGCGTATAATAAAAGGATCTCACTACTGTTTTAAAATAAACTTGTCCCCTATTGTAATCAGAAGAACAATGTAAGAACTCTGCCAGTAGATTTCATTTAGAAGGAATAAAACAGCCTTAAAAGGGTTCTAATTTTTCCTATATTTGTACAGTGTTCTTGTCTACTCCCATGAAATCCAACAATGACACATTAAGGTTTTGGGGGACATAGAGATGTTTCTTTTTCTGACCTCAGCATACTAAATAGCCAGCTGAGATTCAGGAAAGACTGATGGTGCACGCTAATAGCATACATGCGTTCCACTGATAATATCTTAGCTGTGTTATCTTAAAGAAACAACACAGATTATACGTTCTACTGTCAAGTTTTGAGAAATCAGAGCATCTAATAGATGTGTGGGTAATTAAAAAAATACATATCACCATCCTATGAGTTTGTCTAATAAAAATAAATGTGATGTATTCTTGTCCTAAAATGCTGCAAGAGACAATGGGCTTAGCTAACTTTAGATGTAGTGGGTGTCGCTATCAAAACAATACTGAGAATTCAGTTCTGTTCTGTCCTGGTTCCGGCCAGGACAGGGTTAATTTTTGCAGTAGCCAAAAGGGGGTATGGCTGTGACCTGGAGGTTATTCTATGCCATATCACATTATTTTCCAGGAACAGGGGAAGGGCTTGCTTCTGGTTTAGGGGAACCTATCATCATCAGGTTGTGCTCCACGAGTGAGCATTTTGCCTGTGAAGCCCTCCCCTCTTTTTTGTACACTTTTGTTATAAATATTGTTGCTATTAGATTAGTTTTCTTATCTCATTGCTGCTTCCAGTAAATTGTTCTCATCTCAACCCATCATCTTTACTTTTTTGGTCTCCAATTCTCCTCTTCAGCCCAATGCAGGGGGAGAGGGAGGGGAAAATGAGTGAGCAGTGCATGATTTCAGTGGGAGCACTAAATTGGAGAATACCACTCCTAAACCACTACCAGTTCTTACAAATATAAAATTATATTAGCCATTGAAATACACAAAAATATTGTCAGTGCAAAGAGTGCTCTCACACAGACGAGTCATTTTTAGCACTATAATACGTTTTGGTAAACTGGAGAGGAAAATGGCCAAACCAGAGAGTGAGTTGAAAATACAGATGTGGGGGAGAGGCCATGAAAGTGACTCACACATGAGTAATGAAAGCAAATTGCTAGAATACAATGCTGCAGAAATAAGTGATGAGCAAAAATAATAACTGGAAAATCTCAAGAGAAATCATACAGTAAGAAGAATGAGTGATTGACTAAAGAGAGTTTTGAAAAAAGAATTGAGAGGCTTGAAGCATTGCCTAAGTTAAAAAATAAAAATGTTGCTCAAAGAGATGTCTCACAAGGGACATCTGAGCTTGTGTTTGTTAATTTAGCCACTACTGTGAAAGAAAATGTGACCATGGCCACCATTATTACATGCAAATCTGGTCATAATTGAATGGATATATAGATATCTTTTGATAGCTATACCGTGAAATAGCTTTTTATACCTTGTGATATTTTCAGGACTAGCCCAAGTTCATGCCACAAACACTAGGTGATCAACCAGAACTTCTAGTTAAGAAAGTGTTCTGGTGATACAACTGCAAGGGGTCAGACTGGGGACCTTTAAACAGCTGCTGCAGACAGCTATGTAGTTAAAAAATTTGGGCCAAAATAAATTTATCTAGATAGAAATAGCAAAAGGCAGATTATTGACACTGAAGCTGTGCAAAGATTCTGTGAAGATTTTCTTGGTAGAAAACTTGTTATAAAGAACAAGAAGAGAAAAAAGGGAAAAACTTTAGCAGAGTTAATACATTCATTACATGCCTCTGTTGTGGTTCATTAAAATGGTACTTAGGCATATAAATGTTACCCTTTTCTTGATAAATATGTCAAGTATACAAAAAGTTAAGAAAAAACCATCATAAACACATTGTAATGCACTGCATTTCCACTAATACTTCCACAAAGCTATAAAGCCATAAAGGAGATAGAATTTGCAGATTCACGAAGCTGTACTTTGTGAAAAATATGTACATTTTAAAGCATGAATTACATTATAAAATGCATTTTAATGAACCTGTACACTGCAAGTTAATGTCTTGTCTTTTTCCATGATTCTACAGGCAGGAGTCTGTACTGAGAATTTCTGTTCTTAGTACACTTAAGACTTACTTTCAGAACTTCAGCATTACATTATTTCACAGAATCACATAGCTGTTGCATTTGGAAGGGACCTCTGGAGTTCATCTAGTCCAACTCCCATACCAAGGCAGAATCACCCAGAACAGGTGACACAGAAAAACATTCAGGTGGGTTTTTAATGACTTGAGAGGGGGAGACTCCATAACCTCCCAGGACAGCCTGTTCCAGCACTCTTCCACCCTCAGTGTAAAGTAGCTCTTCCTCATGTTGAGGTGCAACTCTTTCTGTTTTGCTTTATGGCCATTGCTCCTTTTCCTGGCACCAAAGAGCCTGGCACCATCCTCTTGACACTCGCCTTTGAGATATTAATATGTATTTATGAGATCCCCTCTCAGTCTTCCCTAGACTAAGCTGGCCCAGCTCCCTCAGTTTCTTCTCACTAGCGAGATGCTCCAGTCCCTTAATCATCTTTGTGGTCTCCACTGAACCCTCTCCCTTGTCCTTCTTGTACTGAGAGCCCAAGGCTGGACACAGTACTCCAGATCTGGCCTCACTAGGGCCAAGTAGAGGGGAAGGATCATCTTCCTTGCTCTGCCAGTCATGCTCTTCTCAATACATCCCAGGATACCACTGGCCCTCCTGGCTGCAAGGGCACACTGCTGGCTCACAATCAACCCATCATCCACCTAAACTCACAGCAGAGCTGCTCTCTAATAGGTCAGCCTGAAACCTGTACTGGCACTTGAGGTTATTTCTCCCCACTTGCAGCACCCTACATTTTCCCTTGCTGAACCTCATTAGGTTTCTCTCCACTCAACTCCGTAGCCTATCAAGGTCCTGCTGAATGGCAGCATAGCCTTCAGTGCTATCATCCAGTTCCCCCAGTCTCTTTTCACCAACAAACTTGCTGAGGGTACATTCTATCCCTTTGTCCAGGCTGTTGGTAAACAAATTGGATAAGACTGGATCCCTGGAATTTTGATCCCTGGAATGCTGATGAATCCAACTGGATTCTACTGTTCTTGATCACTGAGCTCTGCCATTCAGCCAGTTCTTGATCCACCTCACTGTCCATTCATCTAACCCACATTTCCAACACTTACCTACCAGGGTGTTATGGGAAAGAGAGTCAAAAGCATTGCTGAAGTTGAGGTAGACAACATCCACTGCTTTCCCGTCATTGACCCATTCTGCTGTAGCAACAAAGAAGGCTATCTGACTGGTTGAGGATAGTCTCCCATGGTTAAACTTCCCTTGGTGAATTCATGATGACTACTCCTAACATTTTCTTCTACATGCTTGGTGATGACCTCCAGAATGATCTGTTCGATCACCTTTCCAGGGATGGAGGTGACTGGCCGGTAGTTTTCTGGGTCCTCCTTGCTCTTTTGAAGATGATAGTAACATTGGCTTTCCTCCAGTTATCAGGAGCCCCACTCTGCATGATTTTGCAAAGATGATGGAGGGTGGCATAGCAACCAGCATAGCATCTGCTGGATCACTCAGCACCTGTGGGTGCATCCCATCAGGGCCTGTGGATTTATGGGTGTTAAATCTGTCTAGCCAATCTCTAAACCAATCCTTCATGACCAAGGGAAAATCTTCCTTTCTCTGGCCTTCTTCTCTTACATGCAAACTCTAGGACTCTTGAGTGCCATCCTCAGCAGTGAAGACTGAGACAACGAAGGCATTTAATAAATTCACCTTCTCTACATCTCCCGTTACCAGGATATCCATCTGATTCAGCAGTGGCCCCAGGTTCCTATCTTCCTTTGCTGCTGATATTCTTGTAAATATCTTGTTGTCCTTGATGTCCTTTGCCAGACTCAATTCCAAGTGGACCTTAGCCTTCCTCATCACATTCCTGCATACCCGTCCCATGTAGCCTGTCCCTTTCTCCACATCCATAATTTTCTATCTTGCGTTTGAGATTTACTGGGAGCTTCCTGCTCATCCATACATGTATCCTGCCACCGTTGCCGGACTGTTTGATCATGGGGATACACTGGTCTTGAGCTTGGATGAAGTGTTTCTTAAATATTGACCAGCTCTCATGGATCCCCTTTCCTCCTAGAGCCCTATCCCATGGGATTCCTCTAGGTAGGTCTTTGAAGAGGCAAAGTTAGCTCTCTGGAAGTTTAGGGTCCTAGTTCTTCTTACTACTTTTCTTCCCCCATGCAGGAACCTGAATTCCACCATCTCATGGTTTCTACAACCAAAGCTATCTCCAACCTTCACATCTTCAACGAGTCCCTCCTGGTTTTTAAGTACAAGGCCCAGCAACATACTTTCCCTCATTGGCTCCTCCACCACTCGCATCAAAAAGTTATCTTCCATGAGCCGCAGGAACTTCCTGGACTCTGTGTTCCAAGCTGTATTGTCCCTTCAACAAATATCAGGGTGGTTGAAGCTTCCCAGGAGAAACAGTGTCTGTGACCATGAGGCTATTGCCAACTGCCCATAGAAAGCCCATCAACTTCCTCCTTCTGATCGAGTGGTCCCTTTACCAAGACACCTAATGTAGTGTCACCCATATTAGCCTGTCCCTTAATTCTTACCCATAAACTCTGAACTAATTAATCTGTCCCTGGGTAGATCCCACTGTGTTCAAGTTGCTCTCTCACATAAAGAGCAACTCCACCACCTTGCTTCTCTGACCTGTACTTTCCAAAATGTACTTAACCATCCTGACTATATTCCAGTCATGTGAGCTATCCCGCCATTACTCAGTAATCATAATGGCATAATGGCCCTGTGACTACACGTAGATTTGTAGCCCCTTTGTTAATTACCCATGCTGTGGCATCTGTATACAGGCACTCCAGAGACATAATCAGCCAATCAGGTGGATGGAAGCATCAGACTTCTCAAGGCCTGTCTCAGTAGACACATTGGTTTTGGCTCTAGGTTGGTCTGACCATTATGGCAGAGACCTTAGAGGTGTAGACCTACTTGCGGATTTCAGCACCACTCCTGCACATCCTGCCTTCTTGAACTGCCATGCCACATCCTTCTGATATGCTTCATCCCATTGGCCCATCCTGTTTGCCACGCTCTGGGTCACTCGAGCACCCTAAAGTTGTTTAAGTCTCTCTTGGATGCTCCTGGCATTGTCACCTGCATGCCTGATTGTCTCACGAGAGCTACCATGTCCTGACAGGGCTCTGAGCTGCTGCTTGGGTGTTTCTGAACTTGGAAACCTCCCTGAACAACTCAGTCTAACACTCAGGCCCAGACTAACCCCGGTTGTTGCTGCTGCCACCTCACTGCCTGACTATATTTGAATGTAGTTTTTAAACATGGACAAGCACTTAGAATAGTAAATTGATGAGGTTTCTGTAGTCTTACTGTGACAGTTTTTGTCTTCATAAATACTCTATGGAAAGAAACACAGTTTATCACAGATTCATAGAATTGTTTGCATTGGCAAAGACTATTAAAGGTCATCGGAGTACACTCTAGCCAGAAGAGTACTTTTCCTAGCTGTGTTATGTAGGCTGTGGTCTGCCTAAAAGGAACTTTGAGGGAATGTCACCACTTCTCTTTATCAGGACACAAGTATTACTGCAAAATTAGGAGGTTCTCCAGGCTTGAATTAAACATGGTGGACAAGGAATGGAGTGGGCAAGGAGTAATCACTAGAAGCAAGGTCCCCTGAGGTCAGCTTGTTTATAAAGAAACAAGATATAGTTGTAAATTCTCGATTATCAGTTCACAAGCTAGGAGCTCACAACTATGAAATCCTCGTTTAAAACATGTGGTGCTTCAGTTTGTAAATTCATGAATATTTCACATGATATACAAACAGAGCAGCAAATAGCAGCAGGGAACTCCAAGGATAGCAAATGTTCTGTAATTTAAGTGAGCGTGGCCAAAAGCAGGAGACCTTCACATTTGGAGCAGGAAATGAGCCTATGAGTACAACAAGACTTAATTTAAGCTCTTTTCTTAATGTGCTGTCAAGGGGATCATGCTGGGTGAATTGCTTAATGAACTCCACCTGGAAGCTCGGGAAATCTTAAATGAGGGTTGACTTGCATTGGTTACTGTTGTCACCACAGCTTCGGTGAATCAAGCTGCAGTTTGATCAATAAGTGACCATCCCAACAAGAAGGACAAGAAATGTTCAGAAATTGCCTGTTCAGAATGATACATTTAAGAGGAAGATGGCTGAGTATACAGGCTTGCTGAACAGTTCCACTTTAAGAAGTATTTATCTTCAAAACTAACTTTGATAAAGGAAATATTTCCATGGCTATAATGTCAAGTGGAAAATACAAGGACAAATTAATCTGTTAATATGAACATTTTAAGACTGTCAAATCTCTTAAGCTAGTTTAGGGTACATTGTCATTTTTAGTTCTCTGCTTCTGCATTTCTGTTTTCTACACCCAGAAATAAAGCATTTGATGTTTTTGAATGGTTATGTATTGTACTTAACTGTCAGATACACATGAGCTATTCTGTCTGTCAAAGAATCACCAGTTTAGCCAAGAACAAATGAATAGCTAATGGTACTACAAGTGCTTTTTTACCTACTTTTAAACATATTCAATAATCTTACTGTCCAGAGGCTACATGCCAAAACAGTGTAAAAGTATTATGAAAAGTACACATAAATTACATCTATGGAATCTGTGAAATATTAACTATTAAAAAAAAATGCATTTGGAATATATGGGAAGTAGTACATTACTTTTATATATATGTACATAATTTTTAACTTTCCTAAAAGGTTATTCTACTGTGCCTTGTAGTAGAATATATTTGCAAGAAAATGAGATTTAAAATGTAAAAACAAATTTGCTTTTTTTTTTTTTTTTGTGCAATTTCTTATTCACCTTCCAGTTGCAATTTGGTATGATTTGAAACTATGTGCAAAAATCCCTCTGAACATAAGTTCAACTTTTCCTATGAAATTCATGTCCCAGCTTAACACCAGTCAGATCTCGAAATTCTACAGACAGCTGTCAAAGCACTATGTCATGCTTAGAAAGTTAGAATTTGTTTTGAAGTTTTAAGGAGTAACATGTATATTGTTGACTAATATTAATTTTTTCTGTTTTACTAACAGTATTTTTGTTATATTATCAAGAGTACCTTTGGCTATCATAAAAATCAAAAGTAGAAATATAGAGTTAAATTAATTCTGATTTTAAAATTTGGGGTTTTTAGAAACAGAAACAGTTCTAAAATTGGTCTCTAAGTTTTGTTGACCAGACCCTCCACCAAACTGAGACACTTCAAAAGTAGTATGGAAACACATGAATTTATTGTAAGGTAAAGTTTGTCTAAATAATATAAATAGACAAATTAAATACATGTTAAGTTTAAACAAAATTTGAAAAACAATGAAATTGTTGAAGGTACTTTCACATCCAGCGGAATTAATTGTTATATTTTTAACACTATATTAAGATAAAAAATAACAGAACATGTTTTTCTACTGGAAATTGAATACTGGGAAGAAAGAAAATTCAGTTTTGACAGTATGTGCAGGCTGTTCTTAAGCATCTCACATTTGGCTGGGTTTACCTGGAATCAAAGCTGCTACAGAAAACTCCACATGTCAACTTTCCTAGCGCAGGTGAGAGAATGGAAATGCTTCATGACTATAAATTTGAGAACATAAACTCATTTCATGGGAAAGACCATAGCAGTTTAGGTAGCAGCTGGGTAGAGGCATGGGTCTTCCCAAACCTGTAGGGGATTAGGCTTGTAGAAGTTGAAGCGGGTAAAAATAGCATTCACATACACAGAAAAGAGCTGAAAAAGCAGTAAAGTACTAATTGGTTCTTGAATAGAGAAATCTTCAGTTTACATAAGTGAGGAAAGCTCACTGAGCAGAGAACAGCAATCTTAATAAAAGTATGAATAGCTATACAGGAGAAAATGGAGAGATTTGATGCACAGACTTTCATTTTAAAAGAGGAGAGAAGCAGGTTCTTGCTAACAGAAATCTTCTAGGCTCTAGTGGCTTAAAGTCAAGATTTATGACTTACAGGTCAAAACACTTCAATAATAACCTACCCATAATCTCTTCTGTAAAATGCATAGAAGAAAAAGATCAAAACTTCACAACGAGAAAAAATAATTTTAAAAGAAACAAAATTGTCAATCAATCAATCAAACAAATAAACCCCCAGAAAGCTAAAATCAAGTTAATTGATTTCTATTAAAATGTCTAATTTAGATATGTATTATGACAAATCTAAAAATGAAAATCCTGCATATTTGCAAGAATGTGGTTTCTAATGGGAAATACATAGGGCATTTAAATAATCCTCACTGGATGGCTGACAAATACTTAGTCTTTTCTTTAATTGTTAACCCTTTAAACATATTTTAATATGTGAGAAATTCTGATTTATATCAGTCTTTAAAATATTTAGTGACTGAAAGTTCACATCAGATTTACCAAATCTTAAATTTAGACCTTTATATTCCTCAACAGCTGTTATCAAAATAAAAAAAAATAGTGAAAAAGAATACCTTAAAAGCCTTATTTTTTTACGTGAGGAATATCCAGTCTCCTAAAATTCAAAATGAGAACTTTGCTGAGAAAGATAAAAAAGTGGAATTAAAAAGAAAAAAGAGTGGAAAATCCAGTGAGAGGGATCCAAACTATAGTCAAATATAAGATGGTAAAACAAACAGCTAAAAAAATTTTTGACAGCACAATATTTTAACATCACTATACTAACAGCAGTCTAAATGTGGGAAACACAAAATGATAAACAAGTAATAAAGTAATAAAGAATATGGCCTACTTTGAAATGAATAGAAAGATCAAACTGTTTCAACTACGATCTCAAAGAAGACAAACTTTTATGGACTAGCATCATCTGTGTCTCATACCACATTGCCACAGTGTTATGAAATCACTTTAGCATCTCATATATGAGTATCATATATTGTTATTCATTCCTGACAATTTCACTCATGTAGACACAAAAACTGCTCAGAAACAATACTTTATGGACAATACCAACTTAGTCAAGACAAAGTTCAACACAGAGAGTTCTGCATGGGTCTTCTAAGTCACTGACCTATAACCCTTCCCACTTCCCCAGTACCTTTAATCTTGAAAGAGCAAGGGATACAAAAATCAGCTGAAGTAATTTTTTATCTCATCTTTTAACATGATTTGGTTTCTCTTTCCTTAATGAAAATCCAATTAGGAATTCTCTTCTGTTTTTGTTTGGTTTTTAATCTGTACTAATATTATTTTCTACAATGCCAAGATTAGAGTAAAACGGTTTTAAGGGAAGGAAAAAATGTAGATCTGTATTCCATTTTTTTTTCAGATATACATACAAATAGGGTTCATGTTCCATTAAAATAGGTGGCTACTTATTTTCTGTTGTCTCCTATAAACACCTAAAAAGACAGCTCTGATAGATGTTTTCTGGACACAATTTATTTTGAATGTAGAGACTTTCAAATTACCAGGTAAATTAAACGTCACCTCATTGAAGATGGAGATCTTTTGGGTAAAAGAGGCAAATTTCTCAAAAGGGTTAATCTTCAGGTGGAAATGTGGAGGCAGCATATTTTCTGCAGTACTCTATACAGAAATCCACCAAGAAAATCTAGATAACCAAAACTTACTGCTTTCATAAATTGTGACATGTTCTTTATATCTGTTTGTATGTTTTCCTCAAACTTGCTCAGTTGTTCATTAATATGAAGGCTTCAAAATAGTTTTAGAAATAATTAAATAAGGTGTTTAGCACACAAAATGTAGCTACAAAGCTATTCAACATCACCTTGCTATAAATGATACACTCATAACTGTTTAGTTAAAGTGGAAATAAAGGACACTAATTTCATGATTTATAACAAATGAACGAGGACAATCTCTGAATGGGAATAGTCACTGAGAATGGAAAATCTGACCATAAGTAGAAAAGTGTTTAAAATTTTCTAAAACAAGCTCTTCTTGGTGCTATAATGGCAACTGAGCATTTTGGGGTTCTTGGCAGGATACAGACTTGCTTGAAAAAAGGGTTATTTTCCATAGAAATTTTATACAAATATATTCTGATGCTATAAAAAACAAAAGAGACATGGTAGACAGGATAAACTTTCTTAAGGAGTTGCCAAAGTAGATTAAAAATTTTAAAGGATTATGAAAATCTTGAATAAGGTAGCCAGTCTGAAGAAATGAGATGCTGAAATGGTGCCATGGAGCATAGCCGTATAGTCCAAACAGTGGGAAGCAGAATGCTTCCACAAATGCCCTCACTAGGACATGTCAGATTTTAGTATGAGAGACCATTCCTTGCTTTTTCATAAGGATTTAAATTTTTCCTATTAATTAAAGAAAGAAACAGTTAGCATACTTTTGCAGATTTACAATATTAAAGATACTGATTGAAAGCTTTGTCTACAGGCTCCAATCTGTCACTAAATGTAGAACTACCACAGATCAGGCCAACATGGCTTCATTCATCTGGATCATGAACACCTCCAAAGGCAGAGATGCAAAATCCACCTGGCTAATCTGAGTGTTGTACTATCCTCTAAGGGGTTAAAAAGTTTCTGCTTATCTATTCTCTTCCACTTAGCCAATAGTAGATGGTGACTATGCTGATTGAGCATAATTTGTGCTTGGAAGAAGCAAGTCACTTTACTTGCATGGATTATAAACAGTCATGCTCCATCATCTTTCCAAGCCCTGAGGAGAGAAATCACCTGCAAGTCTTCAGGTCAATATTTTGCTTTCTTCAGCCATGGCTTTAGTTTCTGTTTTCATTTATTTGTGGATGCAAAACCCCTCCAAATAAAGAAAAAATGTGGTTCTGATTATCATTCCAGGGAGGCAAGAAGAATATAAAATGACAAAGCAGTGTTTTTATTTCCATAAACTCATCACTGAAAAGCTGTATCTATTCCATCTCTTAAAAACAGTGAGGAAAAAGTTACAAATTTTTTCCTGACTTCTTTTTATTTCCCACTGGTGTCTTGTATCCTAGAAGTTAGTTAGAAGTATGTATTTAGCAGGACATCCTATATTTTACAATTGCTATGGCAATTGCTGATTGGATATTTATTCAAAGAGTAAATGGTGTTCTAAAAAGGCTATGCAATTAACTACTCAGTACTAAGGATATCAGGAATGGCATGAACATAAGCACTTTGAAAAATTTGTGTATCATCACTGCTGTCATGCTAATCAAATCTGATTCTTTTACGACAAGGTAATTCACTCAGTTGATCAAGGGAAGCCAGTTGATGTAATCTTTTTAGATTTCTGTAAAGCTTTTGCTACTGTCTCTCACAGTATCCTTCTGGACAAAATGTCCAGCACACAGCTGGGTAAACTCTTCATGGGATGGGTGAGCAAGTGGCTCATGGGTCAAACACAAAGGGTTACAGTGAATGGGGTGGCACCAGACTGGTGACCTGTCACTAGTGGAATTCCACAGGACTACATCTTCAGCCCTGTTCTCTTCATACTCTTCATAAATGACCTGGACACAGGATTGGAAGGTATACTGAGCAAGTTTGCAGATGATACAAAACTGGGAGGAGCTGATGACTCCCTCGAAAGCAGGGAAGACCTGCAGAGAGATCTTGACAAATTAGAGGTCTCAGCAATCACCAACTATATAAAGTTCAACAAGGGAAGGTTCTGGATTCTGCATCTGAGATGGGGCAGCCCTGGACATATGTGCAAACTGAGCAATGAGATGCTGGAAAGCAGTTACGTGGGAAGGGACCTGGGGGTCCTGATTGACATTAAGTTGAACGTGAGCCACCAGTGCCCTGGCAGCCAGGAAGGCCAAGTGAGTCCTGGGGTGCATCAGGCCCAGCATGGCCAGCCGGGCCAGGGAGGGGATTGTCCTGCTCTGCTCTGCTCTGGGGCAGCCTCACCTCAAGTGCTGGAGGCAGTATTGGGCACCACAAGATAAGAGAGACATGAAGCTATTAGAGAGTGTCCACAGGAGGGCTACGAAGATGGTGAAGGGACTGGAGGGGAAGCCGTATGAGGACTGGCAGAGGTCACTTGGTCTGTTCAGTTTGGAGAAGACTGAGGGGTAACCACATTGCAGTCTGCAACTTCCTCATGAGGCGAAGCAGAGGGGCAGACACTGACCTCTCCTCTCTGGTGACCAGTGATAGAACCCAAGGGAATGACATGAAGCTGTGACGTTGTGTCAGGAGAGGTTTAGGTTGAATATTAGAAAAGGTTCCCCACCCAAAGGATGGTTGAACCCTAGAACAGTCTCCCCAGGGAAGTGGTCAGAGTACTAGCCTGACAGAGATCAAGAAGCATTTGGACAAAAATCTGGGCACATGGTGTGACTCTTGGGGAAGGTGCTGTTTAGGGCCAGGAGTTGGATGCCATGATCCTTGTGAGTCCTTTTCAACTCAGGATATTCTGTAATTCTGTGACGTTGTGATTTCAGATTTTCAAACACTTGCTGAAAGAAACTAACCCAGTTTCAGGGCTTTGCACCTGTGAGCACCCACGTCCCAGTTTTCACATATGTGGTGGTGGTGGATGTCCTAAGAAGCAGCTGGTCCCAAAAAGGCTAAAGGTTCAGTGGTGGGATGCTGCCAGAGCTTAAGGACCTTTGATGGTCTGGTCCCAGAAATCGTATTCCCCTTCCTAAGATACATTTTTTCCCTATGTTGTAAACACGCCTTTATGTTAATTTACCCTGTCCGTCACTGTACTCACCCTGCCCCTTCTGGAAAGTTCCCTGGAAAGTCCCTTCTCACTCCACGCCCCATTGGCTCCGGTTCCCTTTCCACTCCCTCTCCCTCTCCAATTGGTCCTCCCCAATCACCCTACCTTTTGTACTACCCCTGGTCCCTCTCCCCATTGGACCCGGTTGTTATCTCCTCCCCCTTTTTACCCCCGTATAAAATGTGGTGTAGGACGCTGTTACAGCGTTCTCAGTCTCTGGATCTTTTGTGTGTTGGGCCTTTATTAAGCCTCGTGACTCCCCACGGAGAACCCCTCCTACCTCTTCGCCTTCGTCCTTTCCTACGCCTGCTGGATTCTGGAGTGTGTGTGCGTGCCTGCACCCACCGAGCGGGGAGTGCTTGGTGCGTGTGCCGGGGTGTGCGGCCCCCCGAGAGCGGCTCTGCGGGGGACGCTCCTTGGAAGGTCGCGCTGCACCTTGGGCTCGTCCCCCCTCGCTCTGTTCCTGCCTGAAGACAAGGTGCAGAGCGGCACACACACAGGTCTAACACAAGCTGAACTGCTGCAGTATGGCGTTCCGTGTAAGTAAACAGGTCAGGTTTTCTATGAAGATGCAGAGTAAGGGACTATTAAGCACATTGAGCTCTAAATAAGAAAATTTTCCAAGAGGTTAAGAGAAGCTCAGACTTTCCGTGAAATATAATGACTGGTGATTTGTAATTAGTGAGTGCTGCATTCCAGCCTTCCTATGGTCAACAAGGATATCTCTGCTTTTCCCTGGTTAATCTGGACTTGATCAGGAGAAGGGGAAATGTGGAAGAAGAGAGAAAACTGGACTTCATCTAAGTCTATACAAATTCTTATTACCTACTGAGAGAAAGAACATTTCACTCAATTGCAATTTTAATGTACTGAGGATGTTGAACTGCAAGAGTCCTTTTCAAGGGGTCACAGCCAATTTCTAGATGACAAGCTTTACTACTCCAACTTGCTAAACCATTATGCACAAATATTTGTTATTCACTGAAAGCACAACCTTACATAATTAAATACTATTTTTCATTCCTAAATTGTGCGTTTATTACAAGGACAAAAACATTTTTATAGCGAGTCACAGTACATTACCTGAGAAATTATTGTTGTAAATGCATGTTCAAGGAGGTATCTGATTTCATTATGGTTTTGGTGCTAGATATTGACTAGATCTGAGGGAGTTTTTACAGTTTAAAAGATTTGATTAAGTATGATTTAGTTTATTACTTGATTATGATAGTTGCATTTGCATAACATTTTGAACTCTTTAGTAACCAGTTTTACCTGCTGCATTTTTATTTGTACTTTTATATAGAAAGATATATTTGGTTACTTACGAGATTTCTCAATACTACACTCAATATTACAAACTGCAAAATCAACTGCACAGTATATATTATAGTCACTTGAAAATGATGCTGTATTTTGAAAATGGGTATTTAGTCAGACTTTAATTTTTTTTCAAAATAAATAAATTTTGTTGTTTATCTAGGTCTTTAGTATCATGAGTGGCAAGCTAGTGATCAATAATGAAATCCTAACAGATTTTAGGAGCTCAGAACAGCTTTTTCTCCGTTGTATTGTTTCACACATATGTAGAAGTATTTGGGTATTTTATAAATGACAGTAGTCACTACCCTTTCTATAACCACATTATATTTTTAAGGCGAGGATGCTATATAAATAAAAACATATATTGTTTATCACATTTCAAATTTCACAGGAAATCCAGTGTAATTTTCAATCTGGCTCTAACATTATAAAACAGAAACCAATTTTACTAAATAATCTATAATTTATGAGGCTGGAGATTTTTCCTTTACCAAAAAAATCCCAACAAACACTCACGGAAAATAAAACAAAAATCAAAATAGAACCCATAAAACTGCTAATCAAAGTCTTGTCTATCATAGTAGCATGGAAACATTAGCATTTTAATCTTGTGGAATTTACTGACAAGTGAGGTAAGGAAAAGGAAGTACTATTATTTCTAAACTTTTAATTGAGTGATTCTTTAAAAAAAGATCCTCTGAATACAGTACTCAAAATGTCTTTTGATGAAATGCAATCTTACTTTATTTGATCAATATTTCTTCTTCTGTTCACAGAAGAAATAAATCTTATTACTTATTTCTGTTGGTAAAAAACAGGTATTAGAATAATGGAATTTAACTTGATGTGGATACTGAAGATACCACCAACAATGTTACTTACACTAAGCAGGAGATAAAAACACAGCTAATGTAAAAAGTAAGTTCACTTTAGTCCATATTACATACTGATCTAATAAATATCATCTGCAACTTCTTTGCCTGTATAATTGAATCAAGGTATTTATTATACTTACTGTACTTTAATGATTTACAGATGTTACATAGTATTTAGAAAAAAAAACCCACTTTACTAAAAAAATAAAATTTTAATGTGGGAAAATATTACCATTTCTTTTCTCCCAGAGTAAAAAAATCCAAAGGCATTTTTCAAAGTTACTTTTAAACTACTTTGCTTGTTTTGTAAAATGCCACTTGCAAAAATAATGCTGCGTTTATAATGTAACTGTGGTGACATATTTGTAAAACAGCATGTAAGTATTCATAAAAGGGTAATGACTTCCTTAAGTGATAATAAAAGAAGCTTTCATGTAGAGATAGAGTGAGGTGCTAGTTTTCATGTGCAACAGTAATAACATTACCTATTTATTTCTTTTCTTCCACAACTCAAGATTTTACAGGGTAGGAATCGTGAGTGTCTGTTTGGTCCAAGCCAGTTTGAGACATTAGGGGTGCATCTAGACTTTTCATTTAGAAATGCCATTTCACTTTAGAAATGCAATTTGAAAGAAAGTCTCAGCATCAGTACCTCTAATCATAGCAAATTAACCCCAAGTTATTGTGAGGGCTCTTACAGCATGTGTGCTAGGTTTCTTAAGTAGAAGGTGCAGTCTTGGAGAGCATCTAAAGTGCAGTAATACGTGGGGTCATTCTAGCAGCTTGCAAGCAAACCTTCTAAAACACATAGAGTGTGAAGGATGGCAACATAAAAAGACGAAAAATTTAATTTGCTCTTGCAGCTAATCCATAGTTACTCTACTATTTCACCTGGATAATATCATTAATCCAGTCTTCTTGGTGATGACAATATTTTGGGGAAGAGCATGGCACCAGTTGAATTCCTGTACAAACCACTGAGGGATTTTCACCCCTTCAGCCAGACCCCAGAAAATAAGTCTCTGATTTCTCATTGGTATCTAATGGGATTGTCACTTTTCTATTCATGCAAGCATATGAGGAGGAGTAACATGAATCATTTGAAGAAAGGGTCTAGAGCATACTTTGCTTCTAGATTAAACTAGATACATGCTTTCTTTGCAGATAATCAATCCTATTTAAGGATAATTTGTAATGACAAAAAGCAAGAAATGTGTGACTACAAGGTCAGGAGACTTCAGGGTCCTTCAATGTCAGTCCTTCAGGGTAGACTTAAAGAACATACATTTATGATTGCATGCAAAGATAGATCAAAATTAGTAGAATTAGATAAAATAGACAAAATAAATCTGTGTCGAGATTAAATAGAAACAAGGGAAGAAAGGCCTTTATTTTATTGCACTCTTTGGGAAAAATGAAATTCACAGAGCTCAGAGTGAAGTGCTCTTATCTGAGTGGATTTGACTGTGGAATGACCTTTTTAGAGGAAATTAATATATGAGGAAATTAACTTATTGATAAAGGTTTTGTACTTCTAGATGGTAACTTTTGCAAAGTAATATCTCTACTAATAATTTTGAAATGTTCTAACCCCAGTGAAATGCGTTCTACTA
Source organism: Atrichornis clamosus (assembly GCA_013400975.1). Classification (NCBI taxonomy): domain Eukaryota; kingdom Metazoa; phylum Chordata; class Aves; order Passeriformes; family Menuridae; genus Atrichornis; species Atrichornis clamosus. Next base: position 11,062 of record WBMZ01010948.1, on the reverse strand, counting down.
TACTTTCTCTTAAAGGAAAACAGAGCCTCCAAGTACATTTCAAGTCAATGCATTTTCCTCATAAAGAAGTCGTAATAAATAATAAGAGAAGATGATATACAAAACTCAAAGTTTAAATGAACTCTAAAAGTATACAGGTTGTAATTGACTAAAGATTTTAATGAAATCTTTCATTTGAAATGTATATTTGATGAATAAAATCTTTGAAAGAAACATTTTGGTTCCAGAAGCATTTAATTTGAAAGTTTTCTCAGTCACATATGGAATGAGACTCATTCACTTTATGATGACTGTCTGGTTGAGAAAAATCAATTGTTTAATCATTTCAGAATTTTTTCACATCATTTTGTACATACGTGGGCTTGCACGTCTCTTCATATGTTTGTGTAAGAGAGAGAGAGACTGAAAGAGCAAGAGAAAGATACATCAGTTCTTCTGTACTGCACATCAAAACCAAATGAATCTTTTGAAAATGAAAGACAAACATGCTGACCCATACCTTATCCACACACCATTAAGTGAGTTAAGTTCCCTGAAGACTCAAGACTGACTCCCTGCTCAGCCCAGCTAAGATCAGGTCTTATATCCAGATGTGTTTGCTAAAAGCTGGATGCTAAAGCTTACTACTCTCCTTTTCTGAGTCAGTATATATTTAATGACTGACACAAAATGCAACATGCCATGAAAAGAGAGTGAAAGAACACCATACCAGGATGGACAGTGACTTTGCAGACATAATTTGCTTGGAGGGACTTTCAACTTGGCGGTTCAAAAACTCCAAAACAACTAAATTAGAAAGGAGCTACAAAGTGAATTGTTCATGGTCTACAGAATAATAACATCAATATGATCTAATCCCCATGCTCTTGTCCATGAGTTCTTTAAACTTCTCGGGTCTTAGCTTCCCTAGTTTGATAAGACTAACTACACTTTATGCAGCCTCGTTGGAGCCACAGTTCTCCAGACACAGGGTAGAAACAGAAAAATTCCATGTATATAACAAATCATTTATATAGAGAGCACAGGAGAATAACTAAATGAGTTAGCCACAAAAGAAGGACAAGCAGTCATGCTGTGGTTTGACACATCTATTTGAGGAGAAAACAAACCACCACAGTTAAAAAGGGCAGAAATCAAAATGGGCTAATGTAAAAGAGGGAATGAGTGTGCTCATCTAAGTGATAAAGCCCTCACACAGTTCAAAACTTAAAAATCAAATAATTGGACAAGCCTACATACTGGCATTCCTCAGAGAAGGCAGACAATAGATTTTGCTACTAACTTTAATATTCTACTCGCTCCATAAAATGTGAAATACAGAGTGAAATATAAAGTGCAAACTCAGCACTGAGAATGAACATGAACTGAGAGATAAATCTTCTAATACATCAAGCTGACAATATGAAAAAAATAACCATCAGGTTTAAAGATCCCTTTGTGTTCACCAATTCTAAAGGTCTCTCGTGTAAATTCAAGACTTCAGACTTCAAACTTTGCAATATGAAACAATTTTGGAGATGATGGAAGAGAAAGGAATTGGTTGTTCTTCCAACGCAGCTCTAGCCCATAATGATACCATATTTCAAAGGAATCTTTGAATTCGTGTGTTGTGCAATACATATCTGATCAATGTAGTAGTGTGTGGCTTTTTCTCTCCTCAAAGTCACCCTACCAATCATAGACAGAAAAGAAGAGAACACAGAGCCTTATCTCCATGGAGAGTATTTCGTAGCATGGGTATCCTGAATTTTATACTCATTTCAGAACAAACAATAAATTTACAATTCTCACTACTCTATTGATGACTGTGAAGCACTTCTGTAGCACAAAGCACCTATAGCACTGATTTAACCAGCTAGAGCATTATTTCTCCCACTGGGATAAGATTAATTGGTGTTATGATTTAATTAAGGGCCTTAGACTACAGCAAATAAAGTAAAACTACAATTTATCTAACATTTCTAGATAGGAAGACACAGAGCAAAAGTCAGATGAGGGAAAAAAGAACCCCATGAACAGGTAGAATGGATGAAAAGAAGCATTCAAATTCAGTTTCATATAAAATTGCCAAAATTTCTGAGTTTATCACGTTTTCAGCTATATTTGAAAAAAAAAAACTTTTGCCATGCTAGAATTATATACTTTTGTTTTGCCATCTGCAACCTATTATAGTCTTTCTGTGTGCTACTGACTAAAATACACCTAATAATAAAGGAAAAGAGTCATCCTCCTCTTCAACAGATTTTCCATGTCACATGCATTACTAATCTCTCTTTGTAGAAACCAATGTGCAAGTTTGATACCCCTTCATATGGATTATATATTTCAATCTGCTCCTGAAGTAGATAGTTTTATTAAAAAACCCACCTGATTTGGTAGAATAGGGGGTAGAAAATGGTCAAACTCAAAAAGACAATTTCGTTTTCAAATTTGCTGATTAAAACCTGTAAACAGACACTGCAGTAACAGAGATGTGTAGTGATGAAACAGACCCAAAGAGCATTTTGGGTAACAGGACAACTTCCACAAACACGCTTGTTGTACAAGAGTAAAAACTGAGATTGTTCACAGCAATAAGTACTCCCTCCTTATAAAACAATATATGGTATGAATCTTGTTATAAAATTAATTTTACAGTTTGTTTGTGTTCTTAGAATCATGAAGAATAAGTAATTTCACAATGTCAGCATCACAACTGCAACCCCAATTAAAAACTCATCGAAAGAGCTGCCACTGGAGATTCAGTCGCTGAATAAAGATATCATCAATTAAACATCTCTACGCTTTGTCCTTCAACAATCTCTTATATTGTACAAAAGTTGTAAAGAGTTTGGATTCAGAGTATCCCAGTAGTAAAGAAGGATCGTTTGGTTTCACTCTTTAAGGGTATTTCATAGCTCTCTTTTTGCATCTAAGAACTTCCCAAAACTGCAGGTGGATTACTGAGGATGTACTACCACTGAGCCTGCTCCCACTGAAAGTTGCTTCAGCAAGTGAGAGCAACATCCTAGACACCCTCAGGTGCTCCCTAGGCAATGCATAGTACCTGCAATTATGGAAGAGTGGCCTGAAGAGGCTGTAGTTCAGCTTCTCATTTTAACCATTAAACTCTCAACCCACACAAAGTTTTAAATCACTGTATACTCCACTAGTATCTTACCAGTACAACACACTGAAGGTGTACTGTTGCTGACAAGCCTCTGAATTGCAGTGTTAAACACATCTAGGTAGCTTTAAAAAAATCTACTTAGTTATGAATTACAGAAACTTCCTTTCTAAAAAAACCCACTAGTTTTACTCCAAGAGAATATGTGAAATTTTCGGAGAAGTAGCATACAGCAGCTACCAAGAGTAGGTACCTAGTGAAAATAAACACTGATATTCCCATCTTGGAGGTTTTGTTTTAGTAATATGCAATACAGATCAGAAAATGTGCCACTGCAGAAAATACACTTATATTAACTTTGGAACCTTTTTTGCTTAGGACAGTCAACTACATGGATTTGTTTAGTGTTCTGCCACATGGAGAAACACAGAGAACAGAAGTTGAACTGTTCAAATTATTCTTCATTAAGAAGATTTGTGCCTGAACAATAATTCAAAAATTTCACAAGAGGATCTACCTTTCAGGAAGGTAAATTTGAATGCACTTTACTAGTACTTGCACATCCTTGATACGCAGCCAACTTACCAAACCAAACAAAATACTGTCCCAGTAGCTGGCTTCAAAATATGTGTGGCTTGCAATTTTCATGGTGTGGGAAAAAAGTGCTTTACTGTGCAAGACAAAAAAGAGACAACTACTTGAACTGGTTATTTAATACCTCTCTCAGACCTCTCCTGTATTTCTGAATAAATTGTACAGTTTTTCTTAGAATTAAATTTTTTTTAAAAATCAGAATGAACAACAGTTGTAAAAAACTCACAGAATATCTACTTCAATTGATGAGAGGAATTCATGAACATGTCAATTTCTCAGTAAAAAATTGCCCATGCAGGTTTGTGCTCTTTCTATGTAAATTTCATATGTTTTTGTTAAAAGCACCATATTAGTTAAAATCAAGTAAAACATATATGCCTCAACAAAATACTGAGTGAGCTGGCTTAGACGGTAGTAGCTCTCACTTTGAGAGCTACAATAAATCCCCCTGGGTTTCAAAATAAAAGTTTCTAGGACTTTCATACATGCAAAAAAACCCTTGGAGTGAATGGGTACAGAAGGAAAAGATAATCAACAACATCCAAACTAGGAGAATCAGAACTTTAACTTATACATTTAAAATCTAATTTATCATTTCTTTAAAAATCTCTTTAAATATCACGCAATTCGAATTGTTTCATAGAAAGAAGTTTGAGGTAATACAACGTAATAATGACAAAGCATTCTTATGAGGGTGAGAATAAGGTGCAGAATGCCAACAACTATTCTCAGAGACCTGCTCTTCTGGATTTCCAGGTTATGTGCCTTTATAATGCCTCTCCTGTTCCCAATCAGTGAGGTGTCCAGGAGCACATCAAATAACCATGAGAGTAGCTGAGCTAGAAACACAGAAATTGTAACAATAATATGGTTTTAGACTAGGAATAAAACATGCGGTGTTAAGACTTTGCAAAATTATAGCTCAGTCTATCTGTCTTTTTCTTCTTCCTTTCTCTAAAATTAAGCTATATTTTATCCACACACAATATATTGTATTAATTTTGCTAATTCCTAATCCTAGGAGAGAAACTATTATATGCTGTAACACTAAAAATATGTCCTGATTGTTAGATTTTCATTTCATCAAATGTATTTTACATTTACATATATAAAACATAGACCACCGTTACTGGTAATGAATTCAATATATATTTGACTAGTAGCTAATAATAATAATGATGCATTCTTGCATTACCAACTAAGAAATATCTATTGTGCAGCTGTCTTTTATTTTAAAGACTATTAAAATCAAACAAAAATGTAATGTCTTTAGGGAAAGCTTTATTCCAGTCCACAAACCGCTGTTTTGTAAATTAAACTTCTACATGTGTTATTCTGATGAACTGACTTCACTAAATCTCTTAAAATTATATTGAATTCCTATTCTGAAGTTTATCTAATCTTTTATAGCACCTAAAAGAATCATGCAATGTAAAATATGTGGTTGGGATTTACTTCACTAACCCACTTATGTTAAACATATCTTTTCTGATCAAATCCTATATGTTTTACATGCATCAAAAAATAATTACAGCAACATATTAATATCGCTATGAGACTTGATATAGGCACTCTGAGGAATAGCATTACAGCCATAACTCAGGTCTTGTTATCTCTGGAAAAAAATAGATATTGTTACAGCAGTAAAAGTATACAGTATGTGTCTAATCAAGAGATGAATTTTAAATAAATCCCTTAAGAGGTCTCAAACATAATGAACTTAATGAAAATTAACACAGTGTGAAACAGAGCAGAAATGGAATCACAGACAGCATAAATCAGAGCTCAGGCTGGAAGTTCTTAAAAGCTTATATTATAATTTTGAAAACAATTATCTTAAGAGGTCTTAATAACAAAAAAGCAATAAAGCTATTATAGCCATCCTCTGGAGTGCTCCACTTCACCTTGTTATTAAATTGCTAAAACACAAATAATGCACTTTGGACTGGATGACCTTCATATTTGTTAACATGAACCCTCTCTGTTTTAAAGCAAGGTCACCAAGAAATATTCAATTTAGGAGCACAGAGGTTACGCAACTTAAACAATATGTTTGAATATAATTTCATCAAGATAAGGATTAAGCTCAGTTCTGAGTGTGCTATTTTTAACACCAGCCATAAATTAAACTGCAAATGAACCACTCCTCTTCTCCTGCCCCTTCCAGTAAGAGAAGGACAGAAGCAGAGAGTATGTTTTGAGATAACAACTTACTAAAAGCACAAAGCAATGGAATAAGGCACATACCTTAACAACAGCAATATTAATAGTAAAGATATACAAAAAGAAAAGGTGTTTTATCCACAGAAAAAGTGTTCACTACTGGGAACAAACCAAACCAAGATGGCAGATGTTGCGTCCATGTGGCTTCCCCAGACAATGGCATATGGCAACTGTTCCCACACGTTGCTCATGTGGCCATCAGGAACAAAAGCAAGATGACGGGAATTACATGGCTAGCGTTTCCCACTCATCAGACTGAATTAACTTTTCCCTTTTTTCAAAAACTTCTGCAATTTTTTTTTTAGACCATGATAGTCTGTCTGTCTCTCCACTCTCCACTGAACTTAAACACTGGCTGTCTAGGACTGTTAAAGGATGAGTGTCTTGCTGACCATTCCCTGGCTCTCCAGTTGATAAATCATCTCATGGATAATAGGGTCATGGCATCCCAGTCGGTGCATTATTGCCAACAATGCACTGTTGTGGTAGCAACTGGTACCTCTTGTTGTTTGACTCTCAGCAGTCCCACAGCAGAAGGGTTCTCTGAGAGACCATGCAAGGTGTTCAGGTGCCTAATTTCCTCTGTCTTCACTGCAGCTGTCCCAAAAGCCCAATGATGCCCTTTTGGGTCCTTGAGATACCTTTTCTTGAAGTAATTGATGCCAAGGATGCACAGGGCCTCTGGGCCAGTCACAATGGAGTGTTTTTGTCATTCATTCCCAGTCAGGGTTGCTGGGATCCTCTTATCATCCCAGAAGTACAGATACATTCTGCCCCTACATATCTGGTGGCATTAAGGTACATTTTGCTCCTGGGTCAATTAAAGCCTTATATTCAACTCACGATCATCTAAGAGAGGAGTTAATTGGAGGCCAAGTACCCAGTACTATTTATCTTCTCATTAGCAAAATCTAAGGGTTTACTTATGTCCTTTGTTTATTTTTTACTAATTTCTCATTTATAATTTTACTTACCCTTTCAAAAGTCTCTTGAGCTAATAGCCAAACAAATTTCATTAAAAAGGTTTTTCTTAATCTTCTGGTGATTGGCATATATGCATTATTCTATTGACAGGTAGAGAAAAAGTATAAAGATTTTGAATTTTCCTTTTCAAAAATGATTCGAGATTTTCCCCATAATTTGTTTATTCAGACAAAATAAAAATATGAGATTATTATTCATTTGTTTCTATGCAATTTTCCGAGTTGTGCAGATTCCCTACTAGAATAATTCTATACATTAAAATGTTCTACCATATCATATTAGCAGGCAGCTCCTTCATTGCTACCTTTTAACTTCATTTAAAGCAACTTTTGGCAAATGCAGTGACTACAAATTCCCATGCAACTTCCTCAAATCTATGCAGTGTAGCACAGTGCTGGGCCACATTCAGACCTGTACAAGTCTAAAGGTACAATTCCCTTGGAGTCAGTACATTTTCATTATAAATTATTCAGCTCTCTTTTTCCCCACTCGGTGACAAATCAATGACTACCATTTCACCACTTAATTACCTTTATCATCTAAAATATTCTGCATTCTACACAAATATTTAAACAGCTCTTTTTGTTGAAGAAGCAAAATATAATATAAAAAGATTTTACTCTCCTGTGCTGTCAAATCTGGCACCTTTCAAAAAGCTCTATAATGATACATCCACTTAAAGTGAATTAGATCACCAAGAACCCAACATAATACAAGGAAAAAAATCTGAACTATTTTGGGTTCTCTGTACCTGTACATCTTGCTCTCCTAGTTGAGATATAGTAACCCCACAGAAAATGTATTCTATGTCTCTCCTCTTCATTTTATTCCTGCTGCAGTTATCTCTAAAAAGCATCTTAAATCAGTCTCAGTACACTGAAATTTATTACTGAATATAGCACTTTAGTGAATGCATTATGGTTTTGGTTTTAAATATTACTAACAACAAATATCAGGGCACTTTATATTCCTTAGAATGCTACGCATATTTCTGATAGAAAATAAGATGCCTCCTGCCCAATTAGAAAAACCCAAAAAAACCATCAAAAACCCAACAAAAAGCATAAATCTTCTATTTCTAATGATAAAAATTGGCTCACATTAAGTTTTCGGCTACTTTTAGTATAATGTTATTATGGATAAATCACATTAATGAAAACAGTATTTCTGAGATTGTTTTTGTTCCTGGTTTTTGAGGAGCATCCTCTGTATAAAACCTGCTGTTTAAACAGAAAATAAAATCTTTCCTATCGATATCTAGAACTTAAATGAATGCCAAAGTTAAGTTATATCCAGCAGGACTGTGCTTGATTTTAGTCACTGAACACCCTGACTTCTTCAGTGCACTCTACTACATCCCAATGTTACATTTCAGGAAATAACATGCTTAAATGATTTTAACTCAAATAACTATGTGTAAGAAAACAACAGTGTACTCAGAGTGGGATTTAAATATGTTAGACTCCTGTCCTTAGAGAGATTTAATCTGCATTATGCAGGTGCAGTGCATCCTGTCCTTTCTTTTACTCCAAAGTTTAAACGTTTCCTCTAGAGTTTTAACATTATTGTGGCATCAATTTCTAACAAATATAAAGTACCCTACCTTTAAAAAAAATGGATTAATATAAGGCATAATGCTAAAGTATGTGTCAAGTGTAACCTTTATAACTTTGCTTGTCAGGTTTTTCCATTAGAGACCTCATAAGCAGCCCCTGCATATCAGTCACAGTGTACCCTGACAGGTTTAACCTTCCCAAGTGGCTGAATACACCATCTTCACTGCAGCCTATTGACCAAAGCAATAAGCCATTCTGTATAGTGTATTAAAGTCATTTTCCACATGCTACCTCAGCACGACCCATTGTTCATGCTGGCTCCTGCTGACCATGAAAACCTGCACTCCACACTAAATTGCTACACTTTACACCGTTACACCAGTTAAGCAGTAAGCCCCCTACTGAATTGTTTTTTTTCTCTTCATAGTCTAAAAAGCACAGCGATTATCACAAATGCTCACGATGTGATTTTAGACTGAAAATAATAAAAACCAACCCTGCAAATATTTTAAACACTTAAAATATATGCTGACTGTGGAAACTTTATTTTTGTTATAATTCACCAATCCTTTGTTCATAGATATCTTAGGGTGGCAGGCCATCTGTGCAAGCCTGAGCAGCCCTGGGCACTCTGTGTCAAAGGTTGCATTTCAGCCCCATGAAATTCACACCGTCTCTGCTGAAATCAGCTTTGTTGCTAGACCCTGTGACAAATGAGTCCAATCTAGGCTGAATGCCCTTGACTTGACCCTGGCCAGTGAAAACAATAGGGCAGACTCAGCCAGTGGAAAAGATGTTCTGCACTAATGAACCCAGCGGTGGCCACAGGTCAGTTAAAAAAGAGGGGATAATGTTCAATCTTTTCAGGTGCACATTTATAATGAGAGAAGCACACAATCCCTTTCAGGATGGAGCACATATAATAAAGAAAGTATTTGTACACTCATCAAGGCTAATGGACCCTGAGGGTGCTATAGGAATATGTTTTTAATTTAATCTTTATTGAATGACCTTACACACTTCATTTTCTCTGCACGGCACCATGAAATGGACACACTCTCACTAAGTTCAGTGCTGAAAACAGATGAATATATAAATGACCATTGCCTGCTGGGTATGCAGATTAATTTTCTACTCTTATTTTCACCTTTGTCCACCCTGCTGCTTGCTCACAACACATTTCTCACGGCAATATTTCTGCTATAAAGACTTTTTTTTGCTGCCTACAATTATTGTACCATTTTCAGCATGGAATACTGAGAGGAGAAAGGATGTCTGGTACATATGTGTTTAAAGAATTTTTCATCACATGTTGTTTCTCCTGCTGCTCATGGAGAGAAATCCTTTCCCTGCTCCACCATGCGGTCCCTCCCACGGGAGATAGTTCTCCGTGAACTTCTTCAACATGAGTCCATGCCACGGGAAGCAGTTCTCCCCAGATTACAGCAGTGTGGGTCAGTCTTTCAGGGGGTGCAGTTCTTCAAGGACAGACTACTCCAGCATGGGCTTCTCTCTCCACAGGCATCCCACGGGGTCACAGCCTCCTCTCAGGCATCCACCTGCTCCGGTGTGGGCTTCTCCATGGCCTACAGGTGAATTTCTGCATGCCCATGGACCTACATGGGCTGCAGGGGCACAGCTGCTTCATCATGGCCTTCACCACACACTGCCTGGCTTGGGCACCTGAAACACCTTCTTCCTCTCCTTCTCCACTCACCTTGGTGTCTGCAGTTGTTCCTCTTACATGTTCTCACCCTGCCCTTCTCTGGCCACAATTACACCTGCACAATAACTTTTCTTTACTCCTTCTTAAGTATGTTATCACAGAGGTTTTACCACCATTTCTAAGAAACCCAGCCTTGGCCAGTGGCACATCTGTCTTTGGAGCTGACAGGGATCGGCTCTGCCAGACATGGAGGAAGCTTCTGGCAGCTTCTCACGGAAGCCACCCCTGCAACTACCAAAGCTTGGCCGAGCAAACGCAAGAAAGAATATGGCTTTTCTCTAGCTGCTCTTCCAAAACAGTCCTGTTCTTGAAAAGGGAAGTCTCTTAGTTATCTCTCAGTGCTTCCAGTGCAAACCACAAACATATTTTGGCATTTAAAAATGAGTTCTTATGAGTGCAACTACACCAGGCCCTGCATACGTTCTTCCTATACTCTGCCAATAATTTTGTCACAACTCCCTGCTATGCTCCACTGAAGTCTGGTTTGAATTCAAACATGAATCAACTTCATGCAAACTGCATTGGGGACCACTCATAGAACCTAAGCCTCAGTTTCCCTGTATGTATTACCAAGATATGAAGAAGGACAAATTCTGGACATAAATTGAAGGATGCCATGAAAAATCTTCCATAAATTCAAAACACAATAGCCAACACAAGTTGCACAGTAACTTGCAGATCATACTGGAATTATAGTTTTATTTTCCTGTAAAAAAGTTTAACTGGTATTGTAAGGTAGTGAGAAAAAGTAATAGATTTTCTTGTGCAATTCCAGGAGTCAAGCCCTCCAAACAGTCTGCTCTCAACACAGCCTTGTATGCTGATTTCTTGCATGCAAACCAACCAATGTATAAGTGTTGTGGTTTTGCTAGA